>VZSC01013062.1:397241-418295 GCA_013398225.1 Steatornis caripensis
ATCAGATTGGTTTGTTAAGGAAAGTGAGGTGAATTTTCACCTCAGGTGGTGATAGTGCTTCACTGTCATTTGCCTTGTAAGCTATGTAAGGCCAAACTGTTGCATTCAATAGCATAACTACTCGCAGTAGTACATGAAGGAACACTTTGTTTGTGAGCCTCTTAATACAGCATGATGGGCCATTTGATATCGAAGACAGTATATCAATGCAGAATCTCATTGGCTTTCATTTTAACTTCAGGTAACCGTGACCTCTTGGATGGCCGTACGTTCCTAATCTAGGATTTTCATCATGGCAGAAAATTGTATAGGTTCTATTTTGAAATGTGTTTCTTTCTACATTGATTTTTCTTCTTTAGTATTTGCAGGTTAAGGAAATGTTCTTGATTTTTTTCCTCAATGATCATTTCCTTATTTCATGAGCTGGAAAAATAAAAGGAACATTTTCAAGCAACTTACTGTTTTCAGTCTGAAGGATGCTGAAAAAAATAAAAATCTTAAAATATTTCAAGGAAAGGCTTAAATAATAAAATGAGCTGTGGAAAACATTGTTTTTCATTGCAACTGAATAATTCATATCAGTGCAATACAATAGGATTAAAGATAAATGGAACAAGGGAATTTGAAATGAGAAAAAGGAAAACTTAAAATGAGATAGTAAAAGCAATCACAGTTCTGCATCTTGAATTTTCTTTTTTTTAGTAATTAGTTGCAATTGGTGTGTTCTGCAACTATTCTGGTACTAACATAACAGCATTTTCTGTAGATGACTACCTGGAGTTTTTTTAACAACTCTATTAAATACCTGAAATACATCGTTTCCTGCTGGAATTCAGTTGTGTTGTTTGACAGATGCTTTCAGACATTATTTGCCTTACTCTATCCATATTTGCTCTAAGGCTTGCTTTTTTTTTTAGTGTCAGCAGGAGGAGTTCAAAGATACCCAAGCCATAGGTGAATGCATTTTAGACTCCCTTGTGTCATTTTAGGTGATGATTATTTGTGGAGAGAAAGACAGCACAAAGTGAGATTCGTAACAGAGGTGGACTTTGTGAGTATTTGTACTATATATAGAAGGGTTTGTGTAATGGTTCTATAAGTGTTGTTTCAACCTGGAGGTTGTTCTGTTAAGTTCCCCAGTGTTGGCATGTCTGAGAGGTGACCGGCTCCCAAGTATGCTGGCCCCATGGATGTTTTCGGAGAGCTTTTATTTTGCTGCTGAAGCTCTATCATGCTTGGAGTCAGCAAGTGGTTTAGTGCTGGACAGTGGCCAACATACTTTGTTTTTTGCAGAGATGTGTTCTGTTGTGTAATGTAACTTCCATGCTGTTGAAGTTCTGATGCAGGCATAAAAGTTGAAAACAAACTAGAGAGAGTTTGAGAAGAGTATTTTAGACCATGCATCAAATCAAATGTCATGAAACCAGATGGAGAATAATACTTATATATTTAGACGTTTCAGTTTAAGAAATTACTATGATCCAGTTTTATCTATTTTATTTATTTGTATTTGTAAATTGTGAACTTTATAGAGGAACCAAGCCAATTCATTAACAGTTCTGTATCCAAAGGAAAAAAGTGCTAACTTAATTAAAAACTTGCGGATTAGAAGGCTAGTTCTGAATTCAAGCAGTGAATGAACACTGAATGCTCTAAGGACCTGGCCTGCTTATACTTTAAGTGGCATTTTCGGTCGGATGTGAAGAGGGTCAAGGTAAGTGCAGGGAACTGGGAAGGTGTTTCTGCTTCTGAATATTCAAAAGAAGCAGAAAACAGGTGGAATGAAGATGACTGTTGATTGGTATTTGAAATGAAGTGAAATATTTTCAAGAAATGTTTAAGAGCATGTATCACTGTGCCTTGTTGAGTTACAAATCTAATCTCTTCAGCTAAGTCTATGCCTCACTCTGAGCACAAAAATTCACCTGCAATTTTTCTATCTAAAAGAGTGTAAATNGATGACGGTTGATTGGTATTTGAAATGAAGTGAAATATTTTCAAGAAATGTTTAAGAGCATGTATCACTGTGCCTTGTTGAGTTACAAATCTAATCTCTTCAGCTAAGTCTATGCCTCACTCTGAGCACAAAAATTCACCTGCAATTTTTCTATCTAAAAGAGTTTAAATAATTGCTTCATATTATGTGTTCAAAATGTTTTTAGGCGTTCCATTTAATTCATACCCCCCACTTAATCTGAAAACTGAGTCGGAGATGACTCCTTCAATCTCTCTAAACACATAGCCATACTTTAGGTACATCTGATGTATGAGAAACGCTGCAAGTAAAGCAGTCTGCCGGACCTCGGGAGACCTGATTTTGGTTTTGTCGACCGACTATGTGGTTTTGGAGAAGCCACATCACTCTTCTCCACCTTTGGATTCTTCTAGAAGGAAAAAGATAACATCACTGACCTTTATAAAGTATTTGAGATCTAATGATTTATACATTAGGCAACATTACAAAATAGGTAATATAAGTGCTAGCTGATAATTATCTGAGGGAATACTGCAAGCAGAATAAGTGGGGATAAGTATTAATAACAGCCTCATATTTAACAGGGGGGCCCATATAAACATGGGCTTCAGCTGAAACATTAACATGATTTTTCAGTTTCTCACTAAAGCTGTGACAAGCAGTATTACTCTATTGTTATTATTATCCTCTGTGATTATCCTAGAGAGTAGAGAAGTTTGGAAAAAAAAAAAAAGTACTATAGCTAGACCAGCAGGGAGGTGGGAGGGAGTGGGGGAAATCCTGGCCCTTTGGGAACCAGTTCTCTTTGGTTGACCAGGGAGTTGAGTTCAAACAAGTCTTGCAGAATTTATGTACTAAGAGGAAATTATGCACTTTTTTCTCAGCTCAAAGAATCAATTGACATAGGGTTAGGGCTAAATCTTGTCAATCATTTCAAGAAATGGTGGCCTAGATTCTCCACTGTGTTGTATTGAGTGAATCTGAGAGTAATGTCTTGGAGAACCAATGTTTAACTCAGAAAAATGGTGTGTTAATTGTGTTGAGGCTTGATGCCCTTGATTTCAAAGATAAGTTTCAATGGTGAAATTCGTAGGATCAAATACAATGTTAATGTAAAAACTTGGTTATTTTTTGGTTGTGAAGAGAGCATTTTTTTCCTCTCAATTATTCCTAGATGAAATCACAGCTTAGTGGTCAGTCAAAAGCACATGGAGGTTGAAGGCAAAAGATGACTGACCATTGAAAAGGTACATTTTATTTATAACAGGGTTAAGCACCATTACATTTGTTATGTAAGTAACGATCTAATAATAGTGGAAAGGTAAAATCTATTTTATTAGGTTTTCAATGAGTGACATTGTAAAAATTAGCTTTAAAGGCTCTTTATTGTAATTTGATCCAACTGAATGTTGTATGCACATTGCACCCTCTCTAATACAAAGATTTCGGGAGTTTTGATGTATTTATAATACTGAACACTTTGAAAAGATCAGTAGGTTATATGATTTCTCTTTTTTAATAAGTTAGAGTAAGCAGCATCCACAATTTTGTACAGCACAGCGCTATTGCTCTTCTAAACAGTGTGCTGAGAAAACAATTTCAATATAATGAAACAGCTCAGTGCAACTTCTCTAGAGAAAATAAAACTGAATGTGATGGTGTGATTGTTACTGACAAGACATTTAATCATGAATACTGTTCAAGTTCCACTTTTCTCATTAGACTAGGTTAGAAATAGCAAAATATCTAATATGTGGGTTGCCTTATTTGTTCTTAGTGTGAACTTTGTGTTGCTTAATGAATACTGATTGTAAACAACAGAAGTCTACAGAGCTCCAATGCATTGGATTAAATTATAATCTTTGACTATAAAATTTATATTAATTTAGCCTTTCTAGTGAGTTGCTTGCAAGGTTGGTTGTATGCTTGTAAAACACATGTACATAAGAACATAATGAAAACCCAAATATTTGATTGGTGTGGAGTATATCCAGCCAACCGAAGTATTTGTCTAGGTTAGTAGTCTAGCTTATTCAACAATGGAAGTTATGAAAAGCGGAAATGCAGCAAAAAAAAGAATTGTTCTGGTTATTACCTTGTAGTCTTGAAACTCTACCTCAGTTATTCATGGTTCAGTCATTTAGCAGGGATAAAGCCTAGCAGAGAAACCAACTTAGTCTCTGTGGGCTTGCATATGTTCAGTGTTTGCATAGGAAATACGGTTAGGATATCTTGTCTGTGTGTTCAGCTAAAGCATTTACCTTACTGAGATGTGAATTTAGGTGTTTACTTAAACAACTTTGACTTTAAAAATTCCAACAACTCTCACTGAAATTTTATAAAAATTGATGCTTTGAATGTGTGAGTTTCAAGAACTGGATTTAAAAAAACCCCGAAACAACAAAAAACCCCAGTAACACCCTTTGTCCTGGAAAAAAAAAACCCCACCAACCCTAGGGATTGTAAAGATTATGCTTGAGTGTTCCTTCAGCTGTAGAATTTGGGTACTTGTTATCTTGATACCTCTGCAGAGATCAGAGTCTTTAATCCTGTTGTCTTTCAGTGGTAAAACTGGAGGAAAATAAAAGGGGAAAAGGATGCTTCCATCTCAGATGGGAACAAAATCTGATGAGAAATAATTTGAATGTTCGTAGGGACAAAACAGACCTACATGTTGTCATTTGCTTTGCTTTTTTTAGATTTTGACCCTGGTAAGTACCAGAAGGGAATGTTATTAATGTGGCTTATGGTAGTTTCTGTACATGCAGTATGTTGTGCCTTATGATGAGAATGTGTGGTTTTCTAGTGCTTCTGTAAAGCAATAAAATAAATGAGATAAGTTTATATATTTGGGAATTAGACTTGAACAGAACATTCAATCGGCAGAACGCTTTAGGTTTACAGGCAAGGTTTCTGCAGTGGTTTCAGACTACAGGAAATGAAGTAAGAAAAAACGGATCACTATAAGCTACATTGTGGTTATCAGCATAGTTAGAGCTCATGAAAATACATCCTTGGGAATCTTTATTAACTTGCGGAGTGAAGAGTATTTGTGCTGTTTTGACATCCATATGAAAACACAGCTTCTGGGCTCGACAGCTTTCAAAGCTCATGCAAAATGTAGTCTTTCAGGTGAAAACTGTCTACTGCAGTCTGCTGAATGCTTGGCACTTACTGAGTTTGTGCAGTAAGAAAAGAGATCTGGTGCCACGGTGCACTGTAGCTCTGGAGAACAGATTTTATGCAGAGGGCTGAGAAATAAGATGTCTGTGCCCTTGCTTCCTTATTTCTGTTATAGCCAGAGAGGGATATGAGGGAGACAGCTGTCTGGAAAGGATATACAGAACTCAGATCCTTTCAGTTTTTCCAAATATGATGTTTTGTAGGCAGATGTAGCTGCCTGTGAAAGGAGTTGTAATCACAGCCTGGGTAACTGTTAAAGAATTGCTGTGAATATGTTCACGTGATTTCCCTTGTGCAAACATCCCTTAGATACAGCGCGCTCCCAGAATTGTTTTCTTTCTGAACTAACATTTTGATCTATCCCACTATCCATCTCTGCCATTAGATCAAGCTCAAAATGACTAAAGCAGGTTACTCTGCCCTTTTCTCCATGGTATGTTGTCACTTGCTTCCTTCTCTTGTGAAGTGTCTGTGACTTGAGAATATATAACTTCAGTTATCGGGTTTTCTTATGTTACTTTAGTTAAAGTCTTTTCAGGTGCCTCTAGCCATTACAGATTCTTTCTGCAAAGTATCTTTAAGGTGTGTGCTCTGCTCTATTGCTCCCCGAGCAGGCTTTCAAAACTTAATGTCCCAATTTATTGTAACAAATTCACGTACGATTTGAAAATACTGACAAAAGATTGTGTACTGCTGGTGGCTTTGACCATTTTTGCCCTCTTTTTGTATTCCTCTGCAGGCTCCCGATTTTCTTTGACATTAAATGTTGTAACTTCACCTTCAGAGGACCTTGCTTCCCTTTCCACTCTTCACATTGTCATTTACCCATAGATTGGTTTCTGTCTAGGTCTGTTCTCTTCAATCAGGCACTTCTGCCTATTTTTTTCCCCCATCTTGACCCACATTAGATGTGACAAAACTTCTGGAAACATCTGTAGGCCTCATTATTTCAAACAGCTTATTTAAGCTCTACAAATCCTGGCAGTCCCAGTCACTGCTGGCACTGACTCATACTGCATACTTGTCAACTATCCGTCGTAAGTGTGTCCCTTTATTTTCCAGTACCATTCCAGTCTATCCCTATTGATCATATCTGTCTTCTTTTACTTTCCAATAATGGCTCTTCTGCAATTAGTTTATAACCTGTGGTTTGCTTATAAAGTGCTGGTGCGGTGAAATTCTGGACAATACTTTTTGGTGTGTAAGAAGGGTTTGAGATTAGGAGGTTTCTGTTTGTCTCCTGCCAGTTGTTAGTCTTTTATTTTAAATGCTGACTGCTCAAAGTGAATTACTAGTATCCCATAACCAGAAAGTCTTGCTCTAACACTTACTCTGTACCTTTGTCCAAGACAATACAGGGATAATTCACGAAGAATTCCCTGGATTAAGTTGAGAGTTCCTGATGATTCATTCTCTATTACTATTTGTTCAAAGTTACTTCAATAGTTTGAGAACAGGATTTCATCCAGATAATGGAACTGCACTTAAATGTTGAAACATTAGTGGAGCATTTTATTATTTGCTTAGAATGTTGGATTTGTTTGTACTTCACGCTGATCTTGCATCATAGGAATTTAGACAAGGATGTGACATTTCCTTGATGTTTATAACTCTGATTTAAATAAAAATTGTTGTTACATGGTATTAGACAAATAGAACACGGGTAGAAACACTGTGGTGCATAGATGCTTTTCTGTCTTGGTAAAATATAAACGGAGAGAAAAAATCCTGAAGATTAAAATGTTCAAAATAGAATTATTTTGTGCTCTATGTTTATGTGTGGTGTTAGCAAGGTATCTCATTGGATCACTGAAAACTAAATGTAGAATCCACAGTCTATAGGCACTGATTTACTTCAAATGCTTTGAGACTGGGTCTAGATCGTATTGCTTGTTTCATCTCTGATTTTTTTCTGCTTATTTTTCTGTTTGGTTTTTTAAGTTCTCTTCCATAGTTAGATTTTGTGTCCTTTAACAAATGTTATAGGCTCTAAACAAGGTCAGCATTGGCCCAAATTTTCATCCCTAGTCTTCAATTCTAGCCTTAATTTTATTATTCTTTAGCTATTGTGGACTGTATTTCAGTGCATTTAAGCGATTCTTGTACATAAAATCAGTAAAATATTTTAAGATCTTCTGGGAGAAAAGTGATGGATGCTATACATTGCAGTTTGACTAGATGATCATTGCAGGTCACTTCCAGCTGATACATTATATTCTTTTAAATATTCTATTCTATATTGTTGCCAAATCTTGCAGATAGTGCTGCTCAGACTGTTGTGGACTACTAAATATACAGAGGTACTCAAAAGTATGAAACAAACCCTGAAGAGAAACAATCATGAATCTTTAATGAATGAATCATTTCAAGAATAAATATGCACCTGCAAAGTCCACAAAAAGCAGAAATAAAACAAATGTCCAGTATATGAATCTGTTTGACATAACTGGTCCCACTTGGATGGGATTTTAGGTGACTCACTTGGGTGTTTTGTTACCGCAGTAACAACATTGGACCACAGCATCTCTGCTTAACCTGGGAGGCAGGTGCTCACTGTTTTGTCTGCTGGAGTCCCAGAGCTCTGGTTACCCACTGAGTGTTGTGGTTTTCTTTTCAGGGTATGTGAGGAGAGGACTAATATCCATATTTCAGCAGGAAAACACTGAGGTCCTGATGCTGCAGCTTTGGACACAGGTATTGTTGCCTATATTGCGTGGCATGCGCAACAGGGGTAAAACAAGTAGTTTGAGTAGTACTTTACAAAAGCAAGATACTTTAGAAACATTCTACCTGTCTCGAAGCCACTTTGGATCATCAAATAGTTTACATATTGTCAGTGTCATTAATAGATATTTTTTATGAATAATTTATAAATTTCAAAAATGTTTTAATCACTCCTGTAGTGTGCTGGTGGAGTATACGAAATGCTACTTTCTAATTTATAATAAATCCAACTTCTGCCTAATGTGTATGGTGGGCAATTTGCAATTATGATCTTCATGATGAGATTCCTCTATGAAATGAGAGGTGTATTATAATTTAAATAGAGTTGTAGATCTGGTTGATTTTAATTTGTGACCCAGAGGTCAGTAGTTATTGGGTGTAATAACCCTGAGGTAATGTGACTCTTCAAGGCACATTTGTATAATGAGAAATCATAACTAGTTATGGGAAGCATGATGACTTTTTTTGCTTTTCCAATTCAAATATGCTGCTCTATCAGTCTCCATTTTATATGCTTAAAACTTCAGATGATGTGAGGTTTTTTGCTATAAAAAGCTCTGAAGCTGTTAGAAGCATCTGATTTACAGAAGTTTACACTTTTCTAGTGTTTTTAGCACGGAGCTGTAGTCCATTGTTTACTTTCTTCTGAAAATTCAGCCTCTGCTGTCAGTCATCCTACTAGTAGTTGTCATATTGGTGTTTCGGCTTTTTGCCACTGTTCCCCATTCCTGTGACTTGGGTGACTAGTTGATGACAGTTCTATTAACTGAAATGAAATAACAAAATCTATATATGTCTGTCTAACTACCAGGAGACAGCCTGAACCTGTAAGAGATAAAGAGCCAGTTGGTCTTTTCACCTAAGCATTTAAATGTGTCTTGTGCCTGTGACATCGTAACTAGCTCTTTAATTTTTTCCTGTTGAATACTCATGCATCTGTTGGGGATAAGAGGAATGACAGCACTACCTTAATGTGCTTGTGTGTATCTGAGGAAATAGTGTTGTCTTCAGTTCCAGCAGTAATAATGCTCTAGGAAGACTTTATTCTTTGTTTCTGTTTGGTTTTACTTGCGCTGGTTCTCCAGTACTGTTTCTGCAGATTCAGATGCTGGTTTCAAACTGAAGGGGGACATACCCTGCAGAAGCCTCATTCCGGGGCCCTGTGAGAGCATGTTGTGTCTCAACTCTCATGCTTTTTTTTTTCCCCAAAGGAAACCTGAAACTGGGAATTCTGTCTTGTGTCAGGCTGTATGTGGAACCAAGCCAGAGAGGAGTCTCTGCTTCTCATGCTTGAGTGTTAGGGAGTCTTGAGCTGCTCCAGCAGGTTGTGCATGGGTACTGCACCTCACTATGGTGTTTTGGCATGTTATCGCTGTAATGTTAACTGCAGTTACTCAGCTTTCAGTAAGCTCGAAATGAGGCCAGGTCTTGCTCATGCATTTCTGTATTACACATGTGAATACACAGAGAGCGCTTGAGACTCAGCCAGGCATCAATGTACTCCCAGCATGGCTGGAAGTTTGCAGGAGGAGATCTTGCTAATCTTGTGGAAATGGGTATCGGTCGCCTCTCAAAATAGGCATGGGATAAGTGACACAAAGTTGCGTATGCTGCTATTAAGAAACACAATAATAGCTGTCCCAGGCAACTTTTCGGAAATGCTGTTGACAAAGGTGATGTTGTAATAGTCCACACAAAATGTCAGGGGAAAAAATAGCAGCAGCAAGTTTTGGAAAAGCAAGGAGAAAGTACTCTTTCTTTACCACCCAATATCCTTATTGCAACAGGTGATCTGGTGAAATCTTAAATGAGTTTATATTTATAACAGGGCTTTGAGTCCTGTGTACTGTACCCGTGACTATGGAGTGCCACTTTGACTTAAGTGGCTGCAGGGTTAAATGATTTTTTTAAAAATAATTCCTGTGCAGTATCTATTGCTTTATTCGTAACGGATTTGAAATACAAAATCTGTCAGTGTTCTCAGGGTGTGAATTTCTTCAAACCTGGATAAGGAGTTGTCTTATGTTGCTATCCTTTAGCTTATATCCACTTGATTAAAAGAAGTAGTACCTGTTGAGAAATTAATGAGCCTACTTCATTAGAGGTAATAGTGGAGACAGAAATGATTATCAAATTAAATTTTCAAATTACAAGATGCTTCACAGATGGCCTGCAACTGATGTCTTAAAAATGATTGGTTCAAAGTAGCGAAGGATGCATTTAACCAGGCCTGCTACAATACATTTTTATGATGAAGTATTCATGGAGTCAGCTTTTATACTAGTGTTATTTCTCATTTTACCTTAATTTATCAATGGCTATTATCAACAAGCTTTCTTAAGGAGTTTATAGACCAAATTCTTAAATTGTGCCTTCAGCTGCACCTAGCAGAGGTAGAAATAAAACAAAAATAACTCCCACTTGTGTATAAAAATATTTTCTTGCTGCAGAAACAAAGCAACTTTACGAAGAGTAGATTATTTAGAAAAGAAAATTAAACCCAGAGGTCACATTTGCTGTTCAAGGCAGGTTTATCTTCTCTGAAAAAAGTAATCTTAATTTTCTCGCCTTGTGATTGACTCTACTTTTTGATCCCATGGATTTTTTTTTTTAAACTCTGTAGGAAAGGTATATTGGCTAAATGCCACTCATCAAAACTGTGTTTTTTATATTAATAAATCAGGACTCTTAACTGAAAAAACAAATGCTGTACAAACTCCAAAAATGCAGTGATTCTCCCTGCAAGCTTTATAATGCAAGAACAATTGGATGCTGTATGTTAAGTTTGCAGATAGAATGAGATAATGCTCTAATAAGGCTCTAAAACTAATTTCTGTTTGCACAACTTACAGCTCAAGTCAGCAGCTATTCTCAAATCTGAATTCACATCAGAAATTCAGTTCACATGCCACTTGCATCTCAAATATTTACTTGGGGTCTTGCATGGTCTTTTTACCCAGAAACTACCCTGGTAGAAATGAGCAGCTCAAACACATCCCTTCATGTTCTGCTGCTTGGTGAATTACAGAAGATCTGAATTCTGGATTCATGGTGTCTTCTCCTGATATGGTTTTGCTTGTTANAGAATGAGATAATGCTCTAAAACTAATTTCTGTTTGCACAACTTACAGCTCAAGTCAGCAGCTACTCTCAAATCTGAATTCACATCAGAAATTCAGTTCACATGCCACTTGCATCTCAAATATTTACTTGGGGTCTTGCATGGTCTTTTTACCCAGAAACTACCCTGGTAGAAATGAGCAGCTCAAACACATCCCTTCATGTTCTGCTGCTTGGTGAATTACAGAAGATCTGAATGCTGGATTCACGGTGTCTTCTCCTGATATGGTTTTGCTTGTTAATTTCTTGGTTATGATAACATCTTGTAAGGAACATGAACGGGTGTGACACTAGTGAAACATGATTCTTCCAAAGAATATCTGTCATATTTTTGTTGTTGTTGAAAAACCACACTGGAGTCTTTTTATCTTCAGTTTGGTAATAAGTTAACGAGATGTCTGTGCAAACAAATTAAACCTGAAATAATTTAGATATACTGAAGCAGGCAGAATATCATTCTGAGCTCACTGTGTTAAAGGAGATCAATGGAGCAAATTCAAAAATAATGGCTGATTATCATTCATATCAAGTAAACTAAAACAAAACTAGCAGGAAGCCCAGTATAAGTTATAGTCAGTTAATAAATAACTCATTAAGCCACAAAAGATGCATTAATCTTTTTTAATGTGGGATATAGATCTAATCAAAATTTCTTCCTGCTGAGTGACACTATACACTGTGGTTTGGAATTAGGAATGAGATGGGGTGTGTGTTAGCTGCTCCAGCCCTCTCTGGTCACATCAGGCATGTGGGTCCCTGCAAGGGATGCACCGTGTCTCCCACGTCCTCCACCAGCCTGTCTGAGGTAACTGGGCTGTGGTGGAAGGGAAGAGTCTTGGGTGTTGCCTGCTTCAGTGGGGGGTGATGAGCAGCGTGTGCTCTCTTGTGGGGACTGGGACCATTTCGCAGTCCCAAGGCATAACTTGCCTCACCTTTATTGCCACTGTCCGGCACAGAAATGTGTGTGTATGCAGGCAGCAATGGGTGAAGGGAGAGGCAGGCACTGGGGCAGAGATTGGGAGGAGGAAGGGGACCATGGGGAAAACCGCTCCTGTCTGATGAAGTGGAAATGGTCCTGCATCCTGTTAAGTTCTGTTTTTTTCATCAGCCGCTGATGAAAAATCAAGTCATATGTGTAAAACCTTCTTCATTTGCCAACTTGGTTTGACAAAAAACATGTCCTCTTTCCTGTGCTGAAGTTTGCAGGCTGTGTGTAGCAGCCACTCCTATTCTCTGTCTGCTTTTTCTTCCAAGATTGTTGATATTTAGCATCGCTCCCTGCTGAGTAGCTCAAGGGGCCGTCTCTCATGTTCTCCCAAACTTTGACCAAAAAACCTTTTTCTCCACCCACAGCCTTGTAAGGAGCTAAAACGTACTGTTTGACCCTGTTTTGACTCCGAATGACAAAGTAGCTGCCTGCTGGAGTAGTCCTGCAGTGACTTCTACAGGCAATTGGGGTTAGTGTTGAATAGGAGAGAAAAGTGAGGAAAAAAAGCCGTCATTTTTCTTTGCTCAATTATTTTTCAAATATCTTCTAGCCCTCTGCTCTCTGAATACTCTTCTGTTTTCTCCTTTTCACTGCTTCATCTTGATTAGTTTTTCTTTTGAATTATATTGATATTTTAAAATTATATTGCAAGAAGTTTTTTTCTGTCACTGTTCTTCGCTGGTACTTTTAGTCCTTTTATTCTTATTTCTGATAACTGGCTACTGAAGATTGGTTTTTTCCTCCACTGAAAATCCAAAGCATTGTACTTGAAATGTTTCTCTTTACAATATGGATCTGAGACAACATGCTGGAACTAAGATTAGTGAGGGAGGCAACAGAAAGTAGTTGGGAGAGACAGAACATTGAACTAATAAGAATATTGTGATAAATGTTGCAGAGTAACCAATACTGTCATCAATAAAAGACATAAATAGTGAGTTAAGAAAATGCATTTTAATTATCTGTTCTCTTGTTTCAACACAAGAAAAGAAATATTTTATGTACAACATACTTTTTCTATCAGGATACCAAAAAAAATTCAATAAGTAACTGGAGCTGAAATTTGAACATTCTACCTGTTCCATATAATAATTCTATATGATTATATTTTAAGGTCTCAAATTTCAGCGGGCCATCTCTTATGTCGTGCTGACTTCATATGCCTTAAACCTAATACATCACAGAAAAACTTGTTTTTTATTTGCCAAAGGTATATGGATTTCTGGGCTGCTCAATTTCTCCCGATTTTCAAGCTATCTGTGACAACATGTGTGCCAATGTACTTGTTTGCTTGCTAGCATCTTAAGGTGCCATTTTAAATGATAGCCAAGTACATGTCTCCATGCCTGTGCTGTCACTTCTTTACTTTCTCTGCACTGGGGGTGTATTTGAATAGGACTGCCAACTTTATGCCTGGTGTTCCTGTGCTGTGTCAAGTTTCTTTAGTTTGAGTTCTTTTATTTCTGTAATTCAAAACTAAGTTTTCTTTTGTTCAGCCTTAGCCCACAGCTTTTTTTCCCCTGCTCTGAACTAGAATAGCTTTGTGTCCTGGATTTAATGCTCAGCATGACTCCATGAATTCCTACACAATAATGCTGCTTTTCACTGGAAAAATTCTGAAAGATAGGTTCCCTGTACCTTCCTCCCAAGGCCAAACAACAACAAAACATTAACAACTCAACAATGTATAAGCAGCCTACGGAATAACAATGCCCTAGTAATTTCTGAGGTATCTAGCCCTATGTGTGGAGGTGGTAAGCGATTAGGTTATTAGTACATGGCAGCTAGGCCTGCGTGTTCCCCTGGGATGTCAACGTTGCTGTTGTCAGGCAGCGATAAGATGATTAGTTTAGTTTTGATCACGGCAGGGCTCTAAATTGGCACTGTCTGTGTTTTTGTTGCTCCTTTTTTTTGTCCTCATGGGAGTTTTGAGATGATGTCACTTTGCTGTTCACAGTGTCTGACTGCTTGGGAGACTGTTTTGCAGAGCTGTGACTGTCATGGTGACAACCTGCACAAAGAGTCTTGGTGCTGTAAGGGCAAACGTGCACTACATTTTGGGGTTGTGGTTTTTTTTTCTGATGTAGCAGTAACTCTCTGGATTTCACGCTGAGTGTCTTGTTTCACTGTGAATTTTCTCCTTATACCTGCAAGCCTTCAGTGCTTGCTTGTCCGGTAAGCGGTACCTAGGTTTGGCTTATACTAACCGCAAGGTTTGTGTGCGTGTGCTGTTCCTTGTGCTGGCTTGGCTGAACTCGAACCGCGCCTTCCAGAGTCTTTCTTGTACTATGTGTAATTCTCTGTCACATTCATGAGTCTTACAGCATTTCTCACTGATTTTTTATTTGATAGGGGGTTACTTATGCTTAATGGCAAATTCTGGTGGGGTTTTGTAGTGACTGGTTAAGGTGTTCAAGTGCAAACTGTTTTCCAATTACAAGCATCATTTAGTGCTCTAAACTGTAAGATTCATATGGTCGCAAACTCTAGTTTGTTTATCTTCTTACCTTTACAATGGAAACTTCACTTTCAGATTTTTTGCTTAGATGAGTATGTCTTCACATTAATTACTGTAGTTTATTTTGTAACAGAGGTAATAAAAGATTAGTGAACATCTCACATATCTGTTTTCAAGGAAAAATCTGTACCTTTCTTGTTAGCATCCAGTGTTCTGTACTGCGAACACAAAATCATTTCTACACCAAAGGTGCTACAGAGCACATATGAAATGGGTAAGGAAGCACAAGGAATAAAGTACTATTGATTAGCAGGGTGGGAAGTGAGCTCTGTATAGCTGTCTAACTATTTTTGGGATTTGGTGGGCAGCATCACAACAAAGAATAAATTTTAAAGAGGAATTCTAAGGAATGATGGTAGTCCTGAAGAAATCTGCCATGAAATTTGATTACAGTGCTTGCAGTGCAGGGCGCAGCAGGAGCACAAAAGTACCTGTTTGGAAATGAGGAGAGTGATTCCCCAGGAGCTGCTGTTGCTGTAGGTCTCCCAGGTGTGCACTTTCCAGCTGCTTATGTTTCTGTGTGCAAAAACGGGAAAATTCGATGGGTAGAAGTCACTGCAACAGGTTTGAGATTCAAATACATTTCAGAATAAGAATTATGCCACATGAAGTTTCACAAGGCTTTAGAAGAAATCTATTGATTTTCCCCAACCTCTCACAACATACAGCATTGGCATGTTTCTCTGTTGCTGGCAGTCAGATCAGATATTTGCCTATGACTGAGGCTCGTAACAGAGACTTGATTGACCTCCCTTGGATGCTCCTTTCCAGTGTCCAACTTCTGAAATTTCTTTGTGGCAGATATGCTCTCTTCAAATCCTCAACCTACCTAAAACTCTTACCCACCTTTCTTAGTGTTCTGGCAGTGTGATTACAGCAATTTTTTTTTATATCTCTGAGAAATCAGAAATCTTCAAAGTACACCAGTTTTTTTAATTCAAATGGAGGGAAAAAAAACCCCACCCTAATAACAAACCCTCAGAAAAGACAGGCCTGCGCTTATGCATCTGTTGCAAGATGTAACCAAACCTTTCTGGTGTACTCCAGCAGCAGATCGGAGCTACCCTCTTAGGCTGGATTACTGGCCAAGAAGACAAAAACCAGTACAGACCTGTCCCATGTATTTTTGTGTGACCCGATACTGTATATTGTATATAGTGTGTATTATGCATTGTGTATAACACCTATGGACAAGGAACTGTAATTCAGCTGTAGTGTGTGGTGTTTGTAGAGCAAATGCATGAAGGGTTAGTTGAAAGGACGGACCTCGCTGCCTAATAGCTCCTCTGTCTGACCTTCCATAGCTTCTTCCCTAAACTTTGTGTGCACTGATCCAACATAATTTTCTACATTAGCTGATTCTTTTAGCTAGTTCTTTCTTTCCCCCTCTCTTTTTGTCTGAAATAGCTGGGGACGTACCTCCATCTTTCAGAGCACATACTTGAGGCCTTCAGTTTCCAAGAGCTTTCATAGAAGTATAGGTTACTTGAGCTGCAGATTATACTTGTAATCCCCCAGTATTTTCTCTAATGTAAATGGAAAAATAATGCGTGCAAGCATCCTACAGTGGAGGAGCTGTCTCTTCTTGTTTTTTACCCACTTGAAGATTAAGAAAGAAGTCTAGTTTTGTGGAAACTACTACTTACACAAAGAAGTCAGCCTAGTAAGGAGGATGGTCTTCTGACCAGAAGCTTTAAACAAGACAAAATCTGCATTTCATGTTTCAAATCACTATGCCATTAATGAAAATAGCCAGAACAAGTCAACAATAGAGTTCACCAAGTGGGGAAAATAATCCTGCATATTTCATAACAGAAGGGTGAAAACAGTAGCAGAAAGGTGACATGCAATAAATCTGTGCAGTTTTGACCTTGAAATTTATACCTGTGTGTGGACTGTGTGTAAGTATTACCTGATTTCCCTCTGGATCAAAACCAGTAAGATGTATGAACAGCTTGCAGAAATTGTCAGAAAATAGAACCTTCAAAAAATGAGCACAATTATATAAAATCTTTTCAGAGCTTTACACTGAAAGAAATGAAAAGGAAGCAATGTTGTTGAAAGACTTCAAAGAATCATATAGGGTGTGCTGGGTTACCGCACTACAGTACTGTGGAAGAACAGAGCCTTTTCCTACGAGGCTGTGCTAGGGAGGATTAAAAAGGCTCAGCAACACTTCGGTTAACTGTATTGAACTGGTATAAATAAATTGCTTCAAAAGATTGAAATAGAGGTACTTCAAAACAGCCATACTCTCCAGGGCTAGGAAATACCTTGCCTGTTCTGTTTAACTTCAGGTTTTCAAATGTTTTCCCATTCTGTGTTGGGGGGGAAAAAAAAAACCAAACCATCTTATTAATCAAATGATCTTAAAAGAGCTAAAACTGTCAAAAGCCAAGTGAGTAAAAATAGGTATTTATGCACTGTAGGACAAAAGTTGAAGATGGACCTACACCAGGATTTCCTGTGCTCTTTGTCAATAACCTGGCTGTTACAGATCTAGTTTTGAAGCACTTTAGAAACAATGTTCTTAATGGTTGGGGTCCTGTTCCCAGGAAGTTGCCAAGGGTTTTCTTGCTGCAGGTAGTTTCATAGCTGCTTGGATATTAATTGCTTTCTTGTAGTATGAGGTCAGAGTCCTTGCCTCTGCTGTGCAGGCAGAGCTCTCTGATTTGAGGTTTGAGGAAGCCTGAAGCTGAGCCAGCACTTCAACTCAAAATCCAGTACCTCATTCGGGAACGTGTCTGTCCTGCTTTTGTGTGTGTGTAAGTATAAGGCAGGCATAAACACAAAATCTGAGTAGGAACCGCAGACTCTTTTGGGAACCAGATATAATGTACTCCTGCCCCAAAGAGAAACGTTCTGGAAAGTAAGCAGCAGCTGAAAAAATGCATTAAAATAAAAGCAGTGCTACCTTGTGTTTCCTGTTGCCTCCTACAACACAAAAAAAACTTTTTAGCAAGAAACTTTCAGTTGAGACAGGGTAGTGGGAGACAGAATAAGTTTTTCCTTTTAATACTAGTTTTTAGAAGGACTGGAAAAAGATTCTGTCATCCACTGATGATTTCAATTACAAGTCTTTCCCAGTCTATTTTACAAGCTGTAGCAGATGGCCAGATACCTCTCATTGTGATTGCTGCTCAGAAATGTCTCTTCTGCCTTTAGCATTGCTATTGCTTTTAAAGCTGAAGTTTGGATTTTGCACTTAAAATCAGTAACACGGCTGAAGAAAATATGTGACCTGATGAGCACTCATTGTATTAATAGATGAATGTCCAGCATAGAGGCAGAGCAATGGTATTAGAAATTAAAGCTTCAAGAGACAATGGTTTGAGCCTGTAAGAACTCATGATCTGGGATTGCTCTTCAAAGGCCATTGGAAAAGCAGCTCACAGGGGCATTGATGTCTTATGTATGACAATGGTCATGTCCTTCTTGCTTATCTTCAGAACTTACGACTTTTTTTTTTAAACTTTTAAGATGCCTTGACTCAGTTTTAAGTCCTAGCTCTTGGAGATGAAGACTGAGAGAATGACTGTAGCTTCCAGTAGCAAAACCCATTCCTGTTCTCACGGACACGTGTAAGAAGTTTGCCAACACGTGTGCCTCTCCCATTCAACAGATTTATAAACCAAACAGAAAGTCGCAAACCCCCCAAAAATATGCATCCAACTGGGAAGTGAATAAATCCACACTGTTGTTTCTAGAACCTTGTGATTTTTAAGGTTTGTGCAGTGGTTTTGAGTTCTTGTTGGTGTTATTCCTGCGTTCAGCTGCTAAGTTCCTCCTTCAAAATTAGGTCTTTGTACAGTGAGAAAATAGAGTTCAGCCCCCCTAGAGTCCAGAGTTAACTGTTGGTTGGGAAAGTCTCTAACCTGGGTGTTCAGATACCTCCAATGGTAGCAACATGTATGATTTTTGAGAAATGGTTTCAACTTTGACAGCATATTTCAGATTTTATGTTTATGTCTCAAACCATTCTATTGATCCAGCTAAGCTAATAAAATTTGTGATGAAACTCACAGAAGAGCAAATACTGGGTAGCACTTGTATGAGTAAAAATCTAAGTGGTTAAATAAAGTATGATTTTTTTTTTTTCTCCTTTACATGTTTGTATTCTCCATGTCATTTATGCCTGTCACTTAAACAAAACAGCAATCTTTCTGTTAAAGTGTTAAGCATTCTTTTAAAAAATAGTAAGTTACGCAAGTTATTATCTTTGTTATTAGTTATCTTCAGTACCTTTGGAGAGGATAATTGAGCAGTTTAATTCCTGTTGTTGCTTTTTTCCTGCTCCTGAACTTTGTTGTTGAACTTAAATTTCAAATTATATAAGCTATTTCATATCAGTATATGACCTTCTCCTCTGTGTGCATTCAGTGGTAATTAACTTCGTTTTAAATGGACCTATCTATCTATATTAGCGTTTGGTTAAAGAAGGACTGAAGGAGAGAGTTGTCCCAACCCATGTTTGTCCTGGAGTTTCCTGGTCTGACACTTCCCTGAGGCATGCCAGGAATTTGCCTCTTCCCACTGAGCATCCTACCTNTGTTTTAAATGGCCCTATCTATCTATATTAGCGTTTAGTTAAAGAAGGACTGAAGGAGAGAGTTGTCCCAACCCATGTTTGTCCTGGAGTTTCCTGGTCTGACACTTCCCTGAGGCATGCCAGGAATTTGCCTCTTCCCACTGAGCATCCTACCTTGGCGGCAGTCTTGAATGGTTTACTCCCTTATCTGACACAGTCAATGTCAAATTATTTCTGGTCAAATAGAGATAGTATCATTGCAAAAGGAAGCCCAACCTCCCTTTCATACTGCGTCTGCAGAGTGAGAGGTGAACTCAAATTTCCTTAAAGAGGTGAAATACAAATGTATGCTTTCGTGTTGCAGGTGGAGGTTTTGCCTGTATGCTGTTGTACTGAGTGCAGAGAATAACGGAGGCTGATGTCAGAGAGGAAAAAAAATCTCCTTCACCTTTGATTTATAGAGGCTTAATATGACATGTGGCTGGAGGCAGAGAAAGGACTAAGAAAGGAAGATAGTGCTGGGTTTAGAGCAAGTCTGCAGAAATCAGAGTAGGTTACGGTAAGCCTCGGGAACTTGCTGAAAAAGATCATATGTGCTGAAGAACTTCAGAAGGTAGCTAGGGAAAGGCTAGTTTTGAAGGTCTAATTTTTTTAACTTGGGCACCTATGGTAAGAGCTAAATGGCAGTAAAATAGTTCTGCTGGTACCTCTTTTCTCATTCTAATTCTGGAGAGTTCGCTGTACTGACACAAAAGCATTTGTATTCTTTAAAATTGAATGTAGTGTTGCAGGTATCTGTTCTCAGAACTTGCAAAACAGAAATGTAATAACTGAGCTCACAGGCCATTTTTTTTTCTTCTGTCTTCTTCGTCCTGTGTGAACATCTGTGCTTCACACCCAATAACAGGTACCTTGTTTTCCGGTGTAAGAGAAGCACTTTTAAATGAGTTCTTGGATCATCCATAAGTAATGTATCTGTCTAAAGACTGTACAGAACTTAGGGAGTCCAAATCTCGCAGAGGAGTTCTGGATCTGTGCAAATATTTGCTTGTGAAAGAAGTACCGAAGATTTGCTTTGATTAATTTGGATTAAAAAAAAAAAAAACCCTAAGTGCAGTGACTAGCCAGGATGATTTTTGAAGTTGCGTTGCAGTTTATACCCTGTTAATGGCTGAAGAGGATTGTATTTCAGTGCAAGTCAGTCTTAGAGTTAGTAAGAAATCTGTATTTCACATTTGTATACCCCAAAAAAGCAATAGTATGAGCAGTATACATTTTCCTGGAATTACTGTGTGTTTGTATTAGAAACGTATATAAATAGTTATATTTGAAAAAGTGTTGCCAACCTGCTCTGTATTGACACTTTAAAACTTTCTTTTAACCATTCTTTATCTCGGAAACAGAATCTCCAGGTTATGAAATAAGCTTCACAGTTAGGTTTCTGGTTTAGTTTACTACCTACGCTGTTACAATTTAGTTATTTGCATTTCTTATAACTGAAGTTGCTAGCTAAATCTCAGTTTAACATAACAGTGAGGTGGAGCTGTTTCAGACCGAGGCAGTGGTTCAAAGGGCATGGGAGTTACTTGGGAGAATGATTGGTGATGCAAAAATGCTGACTCCTCAGCTCAGAGTAGGAAAGGGAGTCATTTGAAGGGGCTGCTTTNCACCTTTGATTTATAGAGGCTTAATATGACATGTGGCTGGAGGCAGAGAAAGGACTAAGAAAGGAAGATAGTGCTGGGTTTAGAGCAAGTCTGCAGAAATCAGAGTAGGTTACGGTAAGCCTCGGGAACTTGCTGAAAAAGATCATACGTGCTGAAGAACTTCAGAAGGTAGCTAGGGAAAGGCTAGTTTTGAAGGTCTAATTTTTTTAACTTGGGCACCTATGGTAAGAGCTAAATGGCAGTAAAATAGTTCTGCTGGTACCTCTTTTCTCATTCTAATTCTGGAGAGTTCGCTGTACTGACACAAAAGCATTTGTATTCTTTAAAATTGAATGTAGTGTTGCAGGTATC
>VZSC01013062.1:422226-484541 GCA_013398225.1 Steatornis caripensis
CTAAGTGCAGTGACTAGCCAGGATGATTTTTGAAGTTGCGTTGCAGTTTATACCCTGTTAATGGCTGAAGAGGATTGTATTTCAGTGCAAGTCAGTCTTAGAGTTAGTAAGAAATCTGTATTTCACATTTGTATACCCCAAAAAAGCAATAGTATGAGCAGTATACATTTTCCTGGAATTACTGTGTGTTTGTATTAGAAACGTATATAAATAGTTATATTTGAAAAAGTGTTGCCAACCTGCTCTGTATTGACACTTTAAAACTTTCTTTTAACCATTCTTTATCTCGGAAACAGAATCTCCAGGTTATGAAATAAGCTTCACAGTTAGGTTTCTGGTTTAGTTTACTACCTACGCTGTTACAATTTAGTTATTTGCATTTCTTATAACTGAAGTTGCTAGCTAAATCTCAGTTTAACATAACAGTGAGGTGGAGCTGTTTCAGACCGAGGCAGTGGTTCAAAGGGCATGGGAGTTACTTGGGAGAATGATTGGTGATGCAAAAATGCTGACTCCTCAGCTCAGAGTAGGAAAGGGAGTCATTTGAAGGGGCTGCTTTAATAATGTATATTGCCTTGCATACTTGGAAAACGTGTGGTTGAAGAATCTTTAGGAATCGCTTCAGGACCAGGTACTTGAGAGAACTGCTTCATTTCGTGTTTGTTCCAACTGTCTTTGAATCGTATAATGTTGGTCTCCAATATGTAGTTTTCCAGTCAAACTTTGCCATAATAATGGTGAGTGAATGGTATTAAATACCACAATTTAGAATATTTATAACCACTATCTGAACTTTCTTGACAGCATTCAGTCCGTGAAACAGCTCGGACTCCTCGTGTTATCAGTGGTTGCTTGGCGGTGTTACATCTCTCTGCTTTGAGGGACATCTGTTTTAGCCAGCTGGAACTGTACAACAGTTGTCTGAGGGCTGTCCTTAACATGCCTTCAAGCCTCCTGCCTGGAAACAGGAGGAGCTGTTTTCTGCTCCTCCGTATGCTTGTATCTCACTGGAGTGTGACTGGTCCCCTCTGGGTACCACAGGTATTTGTAATAAGTAACTCAGGTTAGAGACCCGCAGTATCGTCGCTCTGAGGAATGGGCATTATCTTAAAGCACACTGTATTTGTCTTTGGTGGTGGCTTTTTGTCTTGTCTTCAAGTAATTTCATACCTTCACTTTTGTGAGCGTGTTTGCTCTGATTTTTACTGTTAAATGCAGGATCAGCAGTTTTTAAAAAGCTGTTCTTCACTAGTGCTAGTATCTCATTTCAGTGCTAAATGCTAAATATTTTTCCATTATTTGCTTAGTATTTTAAGACCTTACTACCAACCATTTAAACTGTTAGGTTACTTCTCTGTTAATACAAGTATCTTTTCAGTGACAAGTAGCTAAGGCCAGTATTTCTTTCTTCTTGACTCATTTTTTAGAAAGTCCTACTTCTGCCATACCCTGGAAGTTTTTTTTTCTTGCTTGTGCAGATTCATTCTTGACAACCTGTTTTCTGGCAGTCAATAGGAAATATCTGTTGTCCTTCTTGAAAATGGGAGCTCTAAATGATACTGAAGTAGTTACGTTTTTCTGTGACGCATTCAGTATCCTGATGCATTTTGGGTCTGAGAGCTCTCTTCTGCAGTCTTTTAAGGATTGAAATGTTATTGTGGCTGCATTTTGCTCAACGTGACTCTGTATGAAATTGTGGTGTTCACACGATATCTGGGATCGGTCAGTATGTTTAAAAAAATTTAGTTGGTGAAGCCATGCTGACTGTCTTGAGCTACCTTCCTGTCCTCCATGTGCCTTAGCATAGCTTCTAGGAGGATCTGTTTTGTGGTCTTCCCAGGTGCAGAGGTGGGGCTGACAGGTCAGTAGTTTCCCGGGGTCCTCCTTTCTACACATTTTAAAAATGGGTGTGATGTTTCCCTTTTTCCAGTCATCAGGGACTTCACCCGACCGCCATAACTTTTCACATACAATGGAGAGTGGCTTGGTGACTACACCAGCCAGTTCCCTCAGGACTCTGGGATGCATCTCATCAGGTCTTGTAGACTTATGTATATTCAGGTTCCTCGGGTGGTAGTGAACCTGATCTTCTCTTACAGTGTGAGGGACCTTGCTACGCTGGTTCTTGCCTTGTGGTCCATCCATTAGACAGGCCTTTGTATTCTCCTTTGACCAAGAGCGCTTAATTATGTAACACTTATTTTATGCTGGGCAATGAACAGCAATATACAGCACTAATATCACTGTGACTTGAGAATGTGGATTCATCTCATTGCCCAAAAAAGTTTCACTGAGTAGTCTTAATGTGGTTTTGATGTCTTAGTCCTATTTTGATCACAAAGTTGGTTTTTTGTGGATTTTTTATTTGTTTTTTTAAGAATCGCAAACATTACCAACAATATGATTTCTGCTAATTGACTATAAGGTATATTTTTAAGAGGACCGGTTGGTGGCCTAGTGCAAATAAGTACTGTTGTTTCTGACCTGTTCTCGTTGTTGTGTTTGGTGCTGCAACAAAATGTTACCTTCAATATGCATCGCCATCTTAGTTACTCATAATACAAAATGAAGATTACTTTTTCCATTGCTGTGAGCTGTACTTGAACAAGAAAAACAATTAGATGATCCAAGTTAACTTTTTTCCTCACAGTTCATTTCATTGTAAATATGTAAACTGTGCTAGCGTAGTGCATTCTGCAGTCCCTAAAGAGCTTCCCTGAGAGCGCAAGGCTCCAAATACAGACACATTCCTGCTGAGCTGATCAGGAGAATTCTCCTTTACCAAGTGAGAATCGGAATGTGTCCTAAGATAAATGAACCTTTTGCTTCCATGGAATTAAAGCTGAGCAAGTTACTTAAAACTTCCTTAAAATGCAATGATGGGGAAATTATGCCTCTAAAAAAGTACTTTTTTGTCATGAGATATTATTCCTTGATTAAGAGAAGAAAGTCTGAGCAATGACTCTTAAATTAGATATCTATTATGCTCCAGGCAAGGAGGCTTTTTCAGCAGAAGAAACTATTGATTCCACGTCTGGCTTTATAGCACATGAATGCAGAGTGCAATCCATTACAAAGTGAAAGCAAAACCATTAGCCTTCTCAAGCATTCTATTAGGCTATTACTTTATCTACCTTAATTGATGCTGCTAATAGTATCATATTTAATTGTTTCATATAGGTGGAAAACATGCTTGTTAGTGAGTTTTCAGCTAATTCACAGAATGACATTTAAGCAATAGTGGCAGAGCTGTAGGTGGGTTCCTGATCAATGTGTGACGTATCACCTTAGTCTTTCTTTGTGATGGTCTAAAATAGTTTTGTGTTCACTTCAAATGAATTTGGTATATGGCAGCTTATGTGCAGAGCACCGAAAGTTTATTTTCAAAGGAACAGTGCTTTATCAAATAGTGTCACTGTAACTGATAATTATTCAATTACTGTTTGATAATGCTGTTTTCTCATGTCCCACAGTCTCTTCTCAAATGTTTCACTAATAAATTATTTTAGCTGTAGATCAAGCGAGATTTTTCTCCTCAAGATATATGGCTGTGTGTGTAATAATATATTAAAAACATGTATGTGTATATACAAATATATGCACATATATTGTACATGTAAGTGTATATATGTATATGTATCTGGTTTTTTCATGGATAGGAGAAGATCTGTGCCTCAGATCCATAAATACTGCATTTGCAATGAAATATCTTCTTTTAAAACTAACTCACCAGATACATCTGCAAGGGTGTATCTAAGAAATTAAAACTGAGTCAAAGTAGGGTAACAAAAGCCTGCTGAAATTTGATTGACTTAAAGTCAGTGAAGACAGAAGACAAAAAAAAGAGACAGTCAGTAATTGCAAACCCTTCTGTCCATTTGGGGTAAATACCCGGTTTGTCAATACTAGTAGCCTGTTTTTCATCTCCATAAATATTTGCAGAGGTTGTTTTTTTTTTTTTCCTGAACCCATGTGTTCTGAGATTGCGCTTAGGACCTTACATTTTCCTTTCAGCTGATAATTTCTGCAGTGAAGACTGTAAACTAAGTTGTATTATAACTTCTAGATTTCTTAGAATGATGTACAACGTGTGTGTTATCTGTTTAGAATTTAAAACCTGTATTTTCTTAATGTTTTCTTGCACCTGAAAGCTCCTTTAAAACTGGTGAAGACTTTGAAGTTGACAAGGTACATACAAGTTCCAGTTCATCTTTCTTGAGTAGCTATTTTGTGGAAGCTTCACAACGCAGCTCAGGTCTGGGTTACTTAATAGACCCTGACTGTTTCAGAAACTTCTTTCTGATATTTGAAATGGGTTTTTATTTTTCTGACGTGAAAGATTGACTGACTCCCTAGCCTTGCTTCTAACAGTGGGCTGATAGTGTTTACAGCCAGACTTGTATTGCGCTTCAATTGCGGGTAGGTAGGCTTTGCCTTGTTTCATTGCAATAATGGAAATCTCATGAAGAATATCTACCAGCTGCTCCCTGGGTGCAGAGAACTGCAGCATCCCAGTGATCACATCTGTCGCACTGAGTTGTGAACAGGCTAAAGGACTGACATAAATATGTATTGCCGATTTGATTTAATATACAAGGGTAAGCTTGAAATGGCTGAAGAATAAAGTAGGTNGGGCTTTGCCTTGTTTCGTTGCAATAATGGAAATCCCATGAAGAATATCTACCAGCTGCTCCCTGGGTGCAGAGAACTGCAGCATCCCAGTGATCACATCTGTCGCACTGAGTTGTGAACAGGCTAAAGGACTGACATAAATATGTATTGCCGATTTGATTTAATATACAAGGGTAAGCTTGAAATGGCTGAAGAATAAAGTAGGTGGGTAGTGAAAGGCCCAGAATATTTAAACAGTATTTTTCTAGTGCCAGAGTGCTGTGTCTCATGAACTCGCATGTTCTAACAACCTTCATTTTAGTCTCTGGGAAGCTGACGTGATTAGATTACACTGTAAGTGAGAATGGTTTCATCCCTGTAGGAGAACTAAAATTTTAAATTTTACTTACCTTCTGAATTACCTGGATCGCTGATGATAGAAGACATTTCTTCTAGTTGTTGGACTGAGCATCTCTACAATTTGAAGGGCAGTCATTATTTAAAATGAATTTGATAACATAACTGTATAGAATAACTTTACAGCTGGTTTTCATTTTAAACAAACAATGTCATCCTACTATTTATTAGCTGTTTGAAAAGCTAAAACCAAAGAATATGAAAAGGTCCTTGTTAAAATGACTCACTGCTGATGTTTAGAGAACACCAGCCATCTTTCACAAGCATTCTGCGTGAGAATTAAACAAAACGTTTATATGTTTTTGTGAAATCAAATTGTTGAAATATCTATTAGTAGTCTGAAAGGTCAAGTTTTTAATTTGAGTCTCTAGTCAGGAGTAACCAGGGGGTGTTCACCTTAGATATCTTCATGTTCAAAGCTCTGTCAAAACTGATGCATCTCTGAAATGTTCTGCTTTTGAAACAAAACGTTTCAACAAAGATAGATCTTACACTGCTTGGAGCGGTTGTATTTTTCTGTCATTTTATCAAAATTATGTGTGAAGGACAAAATTTAAAACTCTTTATGGTATATTAATAGTTTTATTCTGTTGCTAACTACATGCGAATGATACACAGTACAAGTTTGACGCTTATTTAGATCTAAGTAAAGGAAAACAAAGTCATACATTTCCTTTTTCTTTATGGGTACTATTGTTCTAATGTGTGGACTTCATTTTTTTTTTGTGTATGCTATTTATTTCTCCGCTTAAACCAACACAATTTTTTCTAGTATGTGAACGTGTAAATCTATAACAATATGGTTGTGACATAAAAAGCAGTTACAGGAAAATATTACAATAATATGTATGAAGTTACACAATTTACATTTTTAAAGTTGTCAAACCAACTTTCTTTCAGAGGTTCACATATTTTACCAAATATTACCGTCAACTTGTACTGCTGGAAACTGGTGAAGAGTCAACTGTGTTTTACTGACTATAAGTTTTAAAGTAGGATTATATTACTCGACTGGAAAATAACTGAAGAACAAATTGAAAAAGAAAAGTCTCTCTATTTTCCAGCTCAATAAGATCTTTAACTGTTACATAAATTCTAAACTCTACAGCATATAATATTTGAAAAGTGCTTTTGACTTGAACAAGAGATAAGTGGTTTTGTTCTTATATTGCATCAGTTTTGAAAGTCTAAAGGACATTTCAAATAATCAAATGGCAGCACTAAACCATGAGAACGTAATTATCTTTCTACAGCTATTCTTATCTTCACTTTGAACAGTTAGATAATTGAATAAGTCTCCTACCAATTTTAAGTCAGATTCACAGTCCTATATCACTGCCTTTATAATTTCTTTCTCTGAGTTATGTTGTTTAGCATCTGGGTTTTTTCTTGCCTACTTTCTTTCATACCAATATAAAATACAAAGCAATTCTCCAGTGACTGATTTCGTTCCATTGCATTGCTTATTTTCTTGCATAGTTGTAATTGCTAGGTGAACTAGCATCACAACAACAACTTCTAATGATGTAACGTTTGAATAACAGAACAGAAATTGTTTGGTTGTATGACTGGTTTCTGTTGCACCACTGTAAAATCTTTGCAGAAGAGAAGTGCAGTGAACAAATGTCACAATAGTGATATAGCCTGTTTTAAATCTGAGTACTTGTATGTTGATTTTTGTTAATACTATATATGCTTCAAATTTACCAAGCTTTTAATTTTAATGAATGTTGTTAGGAGGTTGTTCTTGTCACTTACTGCTATTATTACAGTAAGGTAATTAACAAACTATATAGTGCTCTCTAGTAATGGTATGAAAGTACACATCCTCAACTGGTGGGCATATCTACTAGATATACTAATTGACTGCCTGTAAATAATTGACTCATTTGTTCTTACTGCAATGGACTCTTTTTAGCATCTCACAGCAGTCAAGATAGGTATAGGAGAGTGAAGAGCAAGTGCAGATAGTCTGCCATTTCAGTTTGTAAACAGAATTGACTAGGCTTATTTCCATGTTCCTGTATTGTTGACCCCAAAGAGTCAGGGATGGTTTACATGTTATAAACAGCATGCTTCACAAGGCAGGGCAACCTTTTATGTCATAAGCTTACCTAAGAGGCATCATTTGTTTTTTTAGGTGTCTGGATGAAGCACTTGATGCTTCCTGCAATGAAAGGTTTACTCCTAAATGTGCCGTTTGTAACAGGATAGTATTTTATTTATGAGGTGTCTTGTAAAGTTAGGGGTATTGCTTGTATTTTACTCAGTAGTTAAAATCTTAATGGGGATATTGGACTTCTCCGATAACAAACATGCGTTGTCTAAAGGATATAGCTGTGAATGCCTTGACCTACTGTGCTAGTAAATGGTTAACACTTGACGTGTGCTCGTCATGGCACTACAGACTTACACTGTTCATTATGTGGCTTGTGTCTAATTTAGATCTATTAAAACTTTTTTTTATTGCTAATTGTGTTCATACCCGAAGAATCCTCACTTAAGTCAGAGGTAGGCTTGCCAACTCGTGGAAACCAGTTTGCACTCAGCAATAGTTTTACACCTTATATGGCCATGTTCTGGTTGACAGGGAAACTGTAGCTGTCTCTAGCTCCTTGGATCACTTCTCTCAGGTGTATTTTCAAGATAGTCACTTTGGTTGAGCTCTTAGCTTTCAATTACTCTGTTGCTCTGTTACAGTGAATGTGCTTATGCCAGTTTGTACATTAGCCAAGTATTGTCTCAAATGTTTCTTGAAGTCTTGCTTTCATTTTCTTTATTAGCCTATCTATATGTAGAAATCTGTTACTTGCATAAAATGTTTCAGTTGCGTGAAGGTAATTGATCTTTAACCTATAAATAGCCATCATAGATAAAATACC
Source organism: Steatornis caripensis (assembly GCA_013398225.1). Classification (NCBI taxonomy): domain Eukaryota; kingdom Metazoa; phylum Chordata; class Aves; order Caprimulgiformes; family Steatornithidae; genus Steatornis; species Steatornis caripensis. The sequence continues at coordinate 430,137 of VZSC01013062.1, forward strand.
AAAAGCAGCAGAGTCTCACAGAGGTCTAATCTCCATTGACTTTCCTGACGGCACAGTATTTATCTCTTTCAAAGTGTTACCATGTGTGTACCTAAGGAGAAACTATTTATTCCCAGGAGAAAAAGATGTATTCAACCTGCCTATTAGCTTAAAGATTTGTTATTTGAGTTTTCAGTCATATCTTGAGCATTTTCTGATGCTTTCATCGCTGTTTTGCAGCTCTTGCCCTTGTTTCCAAAGTGATAGCAAGCTTAATTAGAACTTTCTTCATGTTGGGCTGGACTCTGAAGGTGTGAAGATAGCACTGCAAGTAGTGCTTTCCCCAGACTGCATTATAACAGAAACTAGCACTGGTGGTAACTATGTACTGCGCAGTTTACACCAACGTGAAGGGCATAGTATCACCTAACAAATGGAAAAACAATTGCGTGTGTGTATAGGTATCGTAATTTTTTGTCAATGATCCTATTTTAAGACACAGTCCATCTTGTGTATCTTGTGTGCGTAGTTGTTAATTTGTGCATACGTAGTTACAAATACCTCTTTTTTAAAAGAACTGCTACTTTTATCGTCTTAAAATTTATCGACAGTGTCTTTGCTTGTCTAAAACATTATTACAGGCCGAATGATGACTGATGTAGTAAAAGTAAAGTTCACTTGGAATCTTTCAGCTGTGTGAGTTGGATTTTGTTTTCTAAGCTAATGTTTAATTTAAAGTTTCCACATAATAATATTTAGAGACTTTCAGCATCCAAGCTCAAATTTTGCATGTAGTGAATGTTCCCTCTTACTTCAAATACCAGCAATTTTTTCTGTTCCCCCTGCCTCCTCATCCCGTATGTACTTTACCATCTTTTTCCACTGATGTTGCTCCTGTCTGAAACGCTTGTATAGATTAACTCTTGCCGAAACATAGAGGTTTTTCTAGTTCCTCTTTTCAAAGTAACTTTTTTTGTCTTTCTTGAAAAGCTAAGCGGTGGTGATGTTAACCTAAGCAGTCCTATACATACCTTGTGTAAATCGTGTTAAAGTTGATCTGTGTAGCATCATGACGGAAGTGTTCTACCACCCTCTTCTCTCTTTCCCTTTCCCTGCCACCATTCCTAGCTGTTTTCATTAACTATGTCACAATTTAGACCAGTAATTGTTATTTCTGTCAGGAACAAACATATCTGTATACGTCAGGCATAATAAAGTATGTGCCACTCTTATATGTGAAGTAGTACTGTAGAATGGATTTTTATGAAAATTCTGATTTAAAAAAAAAAATATCTTTTTTTTCCCTTCCTTGGGTTTCTGACAGATTGCAGTAAGTGAGAAATAAGAATTAAATAGTTAAATGCTACCTTTTACTTCATTGGTTAAACTATACTCTACTTAACTGCCACTTGTGGAATGATTTATGACAAAATGTCACCAATGTCTTGCTAAATATTTTTTTAAATCGCATGCTTGATATATCTAGCTTGTAATACGGATATCACTTTTGGTTTAACAATATTAAAACATCTGAGATGGCTTCATTAAAAACCCCAAAATCTCAACTATGTTATTACCTAAGGGGGGATTGAGTGGTGGTGTTTTAATTTATAGTTTTAGTTTAATCCAAACATTATTCAAATACTGTGGTAACGGGGCATACTATAAAAGCTTTAATAGATCATAAATTAGCTCATGTAGCTCATTCTCCTCACCGGAAAAATACTGTCCTGAAGCTTTTTCTGAATCACCAAACCAAGCAAATCATTGCTGAGCCATGTAAGATAGCAAGAGGATCTTCATTCAAGAAAGGGACTAAATGCTTCACTTCTTGTCTAGGCTATGGAATGTAATTGCGTAAGGAGAGGGGAGACCAACAATTGCGTATTGGGAGAGGGGAGACCAACAGTGCACCTCGCCGGAGGGGGCTGCTGCGCCTGCCTAGGGTCATGGGTGATGCGGTCAGGCTGGTGGGAGGGCTGGAGGGCCAAACGGTGAGTGGTGCTGGCCTCTCTTCCATAGTTGAGCAGATGATGCTTAGACAAACGAGTCATTTTTAATGATTGTGACAGCACTAACTGGAGAAAGGGGAAAAAAGCATGACAAAGTAAAAAGAGAAAGAAAGGAGAGCATGCCTGTAAAACTCTTCTCAGTTTGTTGCAAGGAAAGATTTGAATCTGCTATGCCTGTCAGCAAAGTCATAGAAAAAAAGACGGACCATCTTTTATTATTTCACTGACACCCAAACAGCCAATGAAGGTTTGTTTCCTCCATTCCGGTGTATATGGGGTGTTTCATAGTCTAGCTTTCTCTTTATTCCCCGGTATGCTTTTATCACTCCATACTTGTTATGGCTGTTGTGCCCCACCAAGCTCTCCCTGTTCCCCCTCTGCTTCCATGTAAATGAGTCACCAACATTTCCTGCTGAATATTCTAATACTTTGCATTCTCTCTTTCTGGGTTTTTTTTTTGGTGAGTTTTTGTTTTTTTAAGAAAAGCTTTCTTGAAAGAGATGTGTGTAGGCTGGTGAGAGGTTTGTGGCCATACTGTATTTGGTTGTATAACAACAGTTCTACCTGCTGCCACAGCATGCTGAGTTAATCATTGCAATAATTCTCTGATTTTGTTTTGAGTTACTGTTATGGGATCAGACCAGTAAATAAGAAGGTGTGACATACCTGTGGTTGGTCACTGGGGTTCACGCTTAAGTTAAAAATAGTGTTTCAGCAAAGTTTACTATTTTCTCCATATCCGCAGCTATGATTCTTGTACTTGGGAACATCTACAGCTGACTTGTGATGTGTTTGTACAGGTATCCTATCACTAGTTCTTCAGTGCAAGCTCCTGATATTAATTAATTCAGCTTTTTAAAGCACTTATTAATTAGGTACAGAATTTATAATGGCATACCTAGGAAAAAAATGCAGCTGAAACCTTAATTACTTATACAGGAACAAAATATGAACACTAAAGAGGACTCATTTAGGAGACTAATTGGAAATTTTAGTCTTGCTTTCCCACCTTGTCATTATCTTATGCCTGGAAAATAAATTTTGCATCTTTTGGGTTAGAAATAGGGAGTAAAAATGCAAGAAGTCATTGGAACATCAGTTACTTTATCTAAATAAAAAGTTGCTCTAATAGACTTGGAATTCTACAGCTGATCAAATTCCAAAGCAGAAGCAGTAACAAGCCCATGTGTTTGCTCAATTTATAAAATATTAATTTCATTCAGTATGTTTGCTTAATGTGAAAGCAAGTTTTCTTATTGTGATCTGACGGTTCTGGTTTTGTCTCAGATTAGAAACTGAGGATAGGTAAAATGATTTAGTAAATTTTTTTTAATTAAGCTCTTAAGAGTGTAAATAAATTTTCAGTTAGTTCCATTTCCAGTATGGAATAAAGTTTTTATGTTTGTCAAATCATGAAATGATATGAGGAGGCCAATTCCTTCCCTGGAAAAACAGATAAGACGAAAGCGCCAAACAAAGATGGCTTCATAAAAATCTTTATATTTTCTTTTAAACTCTTGTGCATAGAACTAGAGAATTGCTTTCTGAATTCCAGAGATATGGTCCTTTGAAATGTCTTTTCTTAAAACTGATTTCAGTTCTTCTTGAGATAAATGTTCCTTCATCAAGGAGGGAAGGAATTCTTCAAAATGCTCTGTGTTAAACTAGTGATTCCCATAGAAGAAATTGGTAAAATTCTTACTGCTATTAATGTGACCACAGGTAGATTTATCATTAGGTATTTCAAAAGCTGCATCCTATGTCTCGCAGTGTTTTTGTCTTGGAGAATCGGTGCTGGGGTCGCCATGCCCCATGTGCTCTTAGCTGTAATTTCACTTTCACTTCAAATGAGATCCAGTGAAGTGATTTGCTGTGACATTCCTGTCTGCCTGAAGGCACTGGTTGGACTTGTGCAAAACCCAGTCCAGCCTTAAATCAGGATTTCAGGTTTATGTCCAGTATCCTGCAGAAAAATCTCATCCAATTTGACATGTTTCCATTACATCTTTAAGGATAGTAGAGAAATAGAAATCATTGTTTCTTTGCGGCCGCTAATCATGATGTCTCAGCTATGTATTCTAATGGCTGAACTCTTTTGTAATAAATATATCACTTTGACAAGGTCACCTCACCTTAAGGGGAACATCTTGCAGCTAACCAGCAAAGAGACAAAAAAGTGAAGAGACTGTCCCTGTCAGCGCTTTTGCATCCTGCTTGCCTTTCTCTGAATAGGCTCCGCAGCTTTGATGGACAATTTCCATGTGTGCTTACAACCAGACCTTGTGGGATGCTCATTTTCACATGGCTGAATGCAGTTATCTTCTTTCCACATAGATGTTGTTGGTGACTGGCGGGTAAATCACTTTATCCAAGACAACATCTGTCATCTCCGGTAGGAAAAACCCCACCTCGAGTCTGAGGGATGATTCGGGAGGCTGCCAGGAGTATGGCATTGCATTGACAGTCGTAACCCTTCCCTTGTTCTTGTCGTATGCCATCCACGCTTCACCCTCTTACCATAGTGTAAGTGAGGGAGGATACTCAGCTGTGCTCTGATATTGGCAACTAGCCATTTAGAGACACGTGTCCTGGAACAGAGACAGAAATTGCCAGTAATTACACCCATTGACATTTGTACCACTGATTGTGATACACAGCCAAAAAAGGAGCTTGAGAAATGCTGCTTGAAATTCAGGGCCAGCTGTTGAGCTCTGCTGCTGGCTCTTTCTGAGGGTATGCTGCTGGAATGGACAGGGATGCTTTTCTTTTAATTATAAATAGGAATCTTAAAGCTAGCTAAATGAAAGATAGCAATCTTCTTTTTTTTTTTTTTTTTAAAAAAGGCACTAAATAGTTGAATATTAAGAATTGTTGTTCTAATGCCTATGCATAAAACTCTAGGACCGAGCTTTAGGTTACATATTGCATCATCTCTTACGACAGGTTCAGAGGATGCTATTAAGCTGTTATTCCTTTATTGCAGCACTGGGGATCATTCCACCATGATTACGATTTGGTAAGCCTTTGGAGGTTATATACTATAAAGTCATACCTATTCATTGGTTTCCTGAGAATTCATTTACACAAACATGAGATTTCCTGGAATACATTAACATATGCAAGTGTCTGATCCAAATGTGTCTTTCTCTTCAGATGAAGACTCCTAGTGGTCTTCCTTGTGTTGCTGATTGACCAGATCATGTACACCTTTGCAAATCTTTGCTATGGCTTCGCATATCTGTTAAGGTGAGATTAATCCAGGAGCCTCCTTATCTCACAACCATTCTCACCAGAAAGTTTTCTTCTATTCAGCTAAGTATCTGAGGTATTTACACATCTTCCTTGTAGCTCAGGCCTTAACCCTTTCACTGAATTTTGGCATTCACGGAGTCACCTAAAGTAAAATTCTTCAAACTTACTCACCTGGAGAGTTAATGCTTTTTTAAAAATGTACTTGGGTACTTTTATCACATTAGGCACTATCACAGGAATCTAATTTGCACGTTTTTTAAATTGGGATATTAACATACAGTAAACTCAAAGAACTTGGAGGGTTTTGAACAAAAAAAAAAGAAAAAAGGTATAATATACAAAGACAGGGTATTGAGAAATACGTTGCTTTCAGCCTGCCGTGTGAGGTACACAGATAGAGATGTGTTTCAGGAACACAGGGGAATAATATACTTTCATATATGTCAGCAGATAGCATTATATTTATGGAAATTTTAATACCAATCTTTTTCCAAAATGTATGTTGAAAGTTTTTTTTATTAGCACTCGTATCTTACAGGTTACTTTTATGTTTCTTGTTTTCCTGTTTGCCAATCCAACTCTCTCCTCTCCTTTAATCTATCAGCAGCAGTCGGGCTGCTGAGGTCACAATTAATTTTATATAAATTGTCTATCAGCCCAACATAGGGGATGAATCTGTGACAGACTCACCAGCTGGTAGAGGTGATAAAATAGAAGTTTACAATTTCATAAATAATGTTAAAATACATATATATCTTATTCTCACAGATAAATTGAACCCATTTGAAGTAGCGGTCCATCAACCCTCCAAGGTGGAAAAAGATGCTCTATCTAATTTTGAGCCTCGGTTTCAATGATAGTTGAAACAGTTTAAAACAAATGCAGCTTGTTGTGCTTTGGGGTGAGAAAATCAGGCACACTGCAATGTGCGGGCTAGAAAATACCTCTGGATTTGTGAAAGTTGGTCGTGGTTAAAGAACACTTTTAAAAATCAGACTCCTTGCCACTTAGCTCTGAGACAGGCAGTGTTATAACACCTTAATTGCCCAAAGCATGCCATCGCATGGCACTGCCCAAAACATGCCCCCACTGCCTCTCCTTAGGGCAAGGACTGTGCTTCAGGTTTCCACGTTCCCAATTGCAGCTTTTAAACTATGAGGCCTGGTCACTTCTTTTTAGATTTTCTTTGATAACGTTGCTGTTCCTGGCTTTCCTGGAAAAGCAGGTTTTTGTATCTTGTTTTGAAGCAAAGGGTTGACTGCTAGGAACTGGTGCCCAGATAATGAGACGGTTCTAGGACCGGTGTGGATTTCTTGGGAAGGGCATCCACCTCTGATTGCTGCCCTGTTAAATCTGTCAGTTTTTGTAATGCTACTTCCACTCCCATCCCTGCTGCATTGATCTCTCTCACTTCATCTATAGTAACATATCTATTCTTTGTTTGTATTTGTAGCTGTAAGTTATAGATTCAGCTGCAAAGGAACAGTGATCTATTTTTCCACATTGCAAAATAGCAGAATTAGTTTTGGGTAGGATTGTTCAGATCTAAAACCAGTGGCAAAGGAATTAAAGGGGAGAAAATATCATTCAATTAAAACTTTTTTTTTTCCTTGTATGAGCTGTTCAAATAATGAGTCTGCTGATTAATTATACTTTCTATTTGGGACAGAGTTACCAAAGATCAATTTTCTTTCACTTTGTTTTTATTTTTTCCTCATTTACTTAGTGCCATTTAAAACAATAAAGAACAAACTATAGTGTCCTATAAGCTTAAGTTCAGTCTGTTTTTTTAAGCTTCAAGAGGCATACTTACCAAGCCTCTGTTAAAATAATGTTTTCACTTGATAATCATGGCTTGTATAATCGTTTGTGAGAAGGAATAATAATATAATTAAGTTGTTGGTTTTTTCCTTTTTCTCTTTTTTTGACCTTAAATTTACAAAGCTCGAAATATATCTACCGTAGCCTGCCTCAATTTAACAATGGCCTTTTTGTGCTGTTCTTGGTGTTAGCGTCACAGCTCTAGTCAAATCAAGGATTATATTGAATTGCATCCTTTAAAGATGGGCATAATGCATACCTGCTCTAATGTATCAAATAAGTTTTGAGTTATATGTTTATAATTAAAGATGTCTATGTTTTGCTTTAATTCCCAGGCATTTTTTTCAGATCATTTTATTACCTTTTGCTTTAAAGTAATGAGGTAATTTAATTTCTACCCCCACAAACAGCAAACTTTCAGACTGATGTGTTGATATGTGTGGATAACAGAGCATTCGACAGTACAAGAACTTACAATCCAGCTGATCTGCCACGTTATCATCAGCCTGATATGGGATTATGTTGCCCTTTTATTTCTTTTTTCCCCCCTCTATCCTTGTTGTAATGCCGTGGTTACAGTATCATTAGACTGGAAGAAACTTCTGTTATTTCCAGCAGCACAGCAGGACCGTCAAGAACCAGCCTGGAACAGTATACTTACTGACAAACTAATGCATCAGTTGCATTTTATTTTCAGTCCATCTCTATCTAGGATTATGGGTTATTCAAGAGAGTTGTGTGTGCAAATTAGAGTTATTTGTTCGCTTTACTATTGGAATGCTAGTTAAAAGATAAAAATGTTACTACTACAGTCTACAGTCCTCGGTACCAGGACTGTTAAGAGTAACCGTGGTTTTTTTAAATTAAAAAATATATATCAAGCATAAAAATAACCACATCATAACTGCTAAGTAATTCTGATAGGTAGCTGCAATGCTCTCTGCACCTATGGTTGTTAGAATTAATACCTGTTCTGTATCAAACTGCAAACTTTTATGTTGTACTTATCAAAATATCTCTCTTCTATATTTCTGAAGTTCCTTGTACAATAGCTACAGGTGCATAAGGTCATCTTGCGCACAGCGGTCAGTCATTTCATTTGCCTTTTTCTGCCTTTTTTTATCATTCTGTTTGTAGTGGAATCGGCCTCCTGCTCCCGGAACTTGGGGTCATAGTGATTTCTTAATATCGTGTATTAGACTGTTCCAGCTTTGATTCTGAACTTGGGGTTAGATCTTCTCTCTTATCTTCACTTCACTTTCTTACGAGTTCTCTGTAGCGGAACACTGAGCTGCTCGGGAGGTTTCACACTAATGTTTGTGCTAGCCTCGTGTTTTAGAAACCAATTCTGGCAGCACTGCCTTGGTGGGTATCTTGAAAATCCAACATAGTCTTTATGGGAAGTATCTGCAATGTGCACTGAAAACAAAACTGCAAATGAAGTTTGGCACTGAAGAAATGAAAGCTCATGGTTTTATTTAAATAATTAAATCGTCCATCCACGATGAGCACGCTATCTTGACTATGCTGCACAGCAAGCACATATCTGCTGTAGCCTGAAGGGTCTACAGTCTCCTTAGCCTTTTACCTCTTGCTGAGAATGCTACTTAGTGCTTGTTGTGGTCGTGGCTTTTTACAGCTTGGGTTCTTGCCAGCTGGAAATTTCCTGAGACCATAAATCCATTTTGCTTAAGCCAGCGTACATCCATCAAATGCTAACAGTATATGCTGTACGCTCTCATTTGTTCCGTGCAGTTGCTGTTTGTAGATGTATTTGGATGGAGAAGAGCATGGGTCTGAAATAGACCCTACCATTCTTTGTAACATAAACAATCTAAATGTATATATTTATGTATTTGGCATCTAATAACCTCTCTCTCAAGTAAAATGGTTGTCAGACAGGAGAGTTGAATTGTCATGAGTATTCATGCGTATCAGAAGTCTTCAGTAAATGCCTAGCATGTAGCTTGTTGAAACTGCTGTGAACTTTAGGGCAAGGCGCTTTTTCTTATTTTTCAAGAGCTGCAAATTTCCGCTGGTGTGGAAGTAATTATTGATATCCGCTTCTCATCCCTCTATTTATGTGGTCCCTATGACTAGAGCGCTTTAAGGACTTGACAAGCAAAATACAGATTTCCCACTTACAAAAAAAAAAAAAGAGAGAGGAAGCCTCATAAGGGAGACAGGTCATAATTTTAAATGTACCTTAAGAGGCAAAAAGATTATCAGATAGTATTTCTCAAAATCCCTATATGAAGCCATCGATCATTTTCAGTAAACTTCAGATTTTCATGGAATTGAACTCTGGTCTACAGATTGCATATCTGCTAGACTCTTCATTGTCCACACTTTCGCCTTCAGACCTGTGTCTAAGAGAAGATATTCACAAATGTTCAAGTACAGGGTTTGTATCAAAATTATGTCTACGTAAGAAGCAATACTTCTTATTCTTTATATACTGGGTATGAAAAAAGTTGTCCAAGTGTTGTAGTGGTGAAACTGGCTTTTTAATTTATTGTGCTGGATATCGGAGACGTAGCAGATTGACAGCAATTCAGGGATGTATCTGCTCATAAATGGTTAACCTCTGAATGCTGCTTTTTTGTTGATGGCATTAATATACAGGTTTTGTTACTGTGGGTTTTTTCGTTTGGTTGTTTTTTAAATGACCCATTTTCTGGATATCGTGTGTAGCTCCATAGCACTTAGCCATTGCTCTGCAAAACAATGTGCAATGCAGGGTAAATAAATACCCCAAAGCATCAGTCTTTGATTTACTGATCCACAGAGGATCTGTGCAGTCAGGAGAGAATTCTTTGTTTGATCCTTCCCTTCCACTTAAAAACATGTGGCTAAAGAGGCTAAATCCTCTTCCCTTACTCATGCAAAAAACCAGTCATTGACTTTGCTGGTACCACTTGAGTGTTCAGTCAGGGTTTTGGATAAACATCTTTAGGGCAATTAACAGATTTCTGTCTGTGAACTGAAAGCCCACTAACTAAACTGAATTTCGAGTATTACTTAGGGTATTATTCAAGCAAATGACATTGCAATAACTCAATTTAAAACTTCTGGTTGCAGAACATTTTACTACTTGATAATATGTTACTACGTGTAAAAATCTTCAATTATAAACTCTCAAAGAAGAGGAGGAGAAAACAAAAAAGGAACACTTGCTCTTTAGAGTTGCATGACAACAACCTTAGCTCTGCCAAGTTGTAGCTCTCAATTGCTGGCTCTGTCTATAGGTGCATATTCTATAAAATGAACAGTATGTCATGCTTTTTACTTCAATCACATCTTTTGTCTTATGTATTTTAAGTAAATTCCGTATGCACGGTTGTGTACAAGAACACGTAATTGCAGAATTTATGAGGTTACATTGAATCATAGATCAACATGTGGAGGGGAAAAAAGTAGTAAAATGTATACATTAATGACATTTCTACACTTTGATTTGTTCTTCTCTAATAACTTCATTTGATGTCTGTAAATAATGCAAAAATACAGAGCATTTTCTGCAGAGAAGACTGAATTTCTAAAAGATCTTTCAAGGTTACATTTCTGACAAGGTGTTAATGCATATATCCAGGAAGACAGTAGGACTTGTAAATGCGACTTACAAGTATTTTTTCCAGTTTGCTCCCACCTTTGTAATTTTGTGTATAATACAGTTGTTTGTATTTCTACAAGTTCTTACAAATGTGATTTAAGTGGCAGAACATCCTAGCAAACAAGGTGAGATCCATATCCCTTGTTTTTTGAAGAAATCTAAAAAGAAAACAAAAAATCATTTTTATACTAGCTCTTTTGAAAATGAGAGAAGATAAATTTTTCCTATTGGGGAAAAATTGCTGAAATTCTTTGAAAATATTTAACCTGAGACAGAGAACAATATACACAAAAGTGGTGGAATGAGAGGTTCAGACAATTTTAATCAGCCAAATAAATACAGTTTATAATGGTAGTCAATCCCAACAAAAACTGTTGCTATAACTCACCTATAATAACTTGCTATATTGAGAGCTGTCAATACCAATCTAGTTTAGTCGCATTCTCTTACCAAACAAGGGATGTTTATACTGACTATGATAGTATAGAGCAGGTGAATGGTTTTGTGATGCTATGTGCAAATGGGTGTATTTCCATTAATATCTTGGGTTCTCTTCAGGTCAGCCTGAAGTGGGGTACCTGTAGGAATACTTGCTTGTATAATCCTGGGGAGGTAGCAAGGTGGCTCATCTCTTCAGAGAGGTTTCTGGTTTCACAAACTGAATTATTGCTGTATTTTCCTTTTCTCCCAGTTGCAGTGAAGTTTTGCTCAATCAAGACCATTTTATGACTAATTGTCTGTGAGCTGAGTCGTTAGAAAATGTAATTTAGTTTTTCAGGTTTCTAAGAACGAGCTCAAGGTGGTGGTCTTTTAGGTGTTTTAAATAGGATCCTCTAGAAAGTGAGAGCACATGGAGTTACACAGTAGAGAGAATCTTCTTGAAACGTACGCCTCTGCCACAAGCAATGATACAGAGTGATTTGAAATTTAAAAAAAATAAAGTAAACATTTTATGTAAGTTTTGACTTACTTCAGGAGGCAGTTATTTGCTAATTTTGCATGCAGAAAATTAAGTCTGTCAACAGAGAACTGATTGTCACAACTTTTGTTAAACATTGGCCTTTTCTTGGAGTAATTGCTGGAATATTTCCAGATAAACATTTTGATTTGTCAAATAATCATAAGGAAATTGTAGGTAGAAGGAGGTAGAATTTGTTTCTCAGGATCAGTTGACATTGCACAAAAAGTTGTGTTTGTAAAAACCAAAATATTAATCAAACAGTGCAACCCCTTTTATGACTTGAAGGAGAGGGTGTATGGTGCTTGGATATAGCTAAAGGACTTTCTATCAATTTATCATTACTAATAGCAGTCATCAAACTGACAAATGATTTTGTTTCGATGCTGCTATTGGCATTTTGGCAATCCTTCAAATAGGTTAAAGTACCGCCTTCATTAGTTTAATGAGAAATGCATTTACATTTTTCCCTGAAAAATAGAGCTCTCTGCTAGTTCTCTTTTTTGAACATTAGATTGCTCAAGTATTTAAAAAATACGAGCAGACGCAATAAGGTATTTGGTCAAGCTGAAAATGCTCTATCATTTGGTTTGTGTCCTAATGCATTTCAGCTGGTGTTGCTACTAATAATTTGAAAATGTATACTTGCTGTATTTCTGCAGAAACACATTTCCAATATTTCTTTTCAAGTAAAATGACTCTTTGAACTATTTGTCAAGAGTATTTTAATATGGCTAGCAATTTCTGTTATTAAAAGTAAATATTTAAACTGTTCTCATGCACCTTGAGTAATAATAAATGGAGAAATAATTTTTTTTTAAGAACTGGGGCCAGATGGGTTTTGCAGGCCGTTTAAAGTGGATAGAGCCTTTTCAATAAAATGATGCAAATGAACTAATGGCCTTGGATAATTGGGGAACAAATCCAGTGCTTGTTGTAGTTAAGGGAGTCTTCTACTGACATCAGTGGTGATTACCTAAGGCTGAAGAGAATAGAAAACCTGAACAGAAATAAATAGGAAGTGTCTCTCCCAGCTGTGTTTTGGACTACATAAAAATCTGTGTAATAAATGAGAATTATTAGTAAAGAAAAAAATATGAAGGAACAAGGTCTAACCCTTTAGTTTCTTCATGTATCAGTAGTGTAATGAGCTTAGTGAGTGTTAGGAATTAGTACAACATCCTTTTAAATTCAGTCTTTACATTGATTTTAGAAGGTTTAGAGAAATACTGCAAGTTTAGGAATAAAGATCAGTAGCTGTTGTTTCCAGGACCGAGACAGTTCAAGCGATGTTGGGAATTGGTGGAGTTACATAGGGTTACGTTTTACCAAATAAATTTTCCATTTAAGTAAATATTAATGGAACTTATTACAGTATAAATATTGCTGTAAAGTGATCTACAAGAACTGTTAACAAAACATAAAGGTTTAAGTAATTTCTGTGGAAAAAGTTATCAGCATTTCTCTGTGTGAAACAGTTTACGTGGCAGCCTCGAGAGGCTGTTACATATTTTGCCAAAACCAGTATGAAGGCAGGGAGATGAGATGGCTGCTTTGACATAGATCCCCAACGGCTAACCTTCCCCAAAAAGCTACACTTAGCCTCTGCTCCGAGGACCCGTTCCCTTACTCTCCTCTGAGCAATTTGGAAACTAAGAACAGGCCTTTCGTTTGCTTTATTTTTACACTTCTCTGTCCTTTGTCTCATGGTTGCGTATATCATCCTGGGCATATGTCAGACTGCCAGAGGCTCCTAATAGCTGCCTCACTCGGAGAGATTTACAAAAAGTCAGCTTGTGCTCTGCCGGCGTTCTGTGCTCTGCTAAACAGGACCCGCAGAAATGTGAGCACGCCACTGACTGAGCAAATAGTTCTCATTTAAGTCTTTCAATTTTTGACATGGTAGAGACTTTAATTCTAAACTTCCAATTCTCTGAATTTATTGTAAAGTTTTACACATTCAAATATCTTTTTCTAGCTAGAAAATTNGCTAAACAGGACCCACAGAAATGTGAGCACGCCACTGACTGAGCAAATAGTTCTCATTTAAGTCTTTCAATTTTTGACATGGTAGAGACTTTAATTCTAAACTTCCAATTCTCTGAATTTATTGTAAAGTTTTACACATTCAAATATCTTTTTCTAGCTAGAAAATTAAATTAAAGATATGGAACTATTATTACAGAACTAGTCTTTACAGGAGTGTTAATAATATCAAATATATAATTCTTAGGGGAAAAATTCAAATATAGAAGGTGATTAGGGTGATATTACTGGCTGGCAAATGGAGAATTACTGTAAGCTGAACAGCAGGATGTTAAAGTTATTGTGAATTATAAAAACATTTGGCACATTGCTAGAGTTTCTCTCTGTGGTACTTTGATATCCGCTTCTCATCCCTCTATTTATGTGGTCCCTATGACTAGAGCGCTTTAAGGACTTGACAAGCAAAATACAGATTTCCCACTTACAAAAAAAAAAAAAGAGAGAGGAAGCCTCATAAGGGAGACAGGTCATAATTTTAAATGTACCTTAAGAGGCAAAAAGANCAAACTTTGAATTAATGTAGTTGAGACTTATCTTCCCAAATGCACTCTAAAATTTCCCTCTGTTGTTATTTTGCATAAGAGAGATTGAGAATAGAGAATCGTCATAAAATCCTGGAATTTCATTCTTAGGTTACTGCAATGCAAGCTGAGTTAAAAATCAGTGTTATTGCTTAGGCCTTTCACAAGGATGGTGTTTATCAAACGTAATGAGGCTGGGAAAAAGATTTTGAATTCAGTAGTTCTGACTGTTTCAAAATAGATATGAAAAACGTTTATTGTGAAAACCTATGCGGAGAACTGTAAAGGAATTGCTTATATACTTTATGCTTTTTCAGTAAAGGAAGCAAACCCGTGTTTGTAATATGGTTTGATCAGTAACAGCGTCATTTTTTAAATCTTGGAAGAGATGCTGGCAATAGATGTAAAGGAAGAAAGATTAATATGTATTTTACCAGTTATTAATAATTTCTGAAACCTGAAAAGTTTGCAAGGGATTATCAGATCACTTAGGAAGGTAACAAAAGGATGGGGGGGTGGGGGAAGGGACAACAGGTAATGTTCAAGAGGATTATGTGCAGTTTTTCCCCAGCCTCTTGGGATGATGGCGGGGGGAGTGGGTTCCCCTTGGGAAATGCCTGCTGCCATACTCAGACCCAGTGCATGGGCACAGCTGCTCTGTGAGGCTGAGACTGGTGAGAAGTTGATCCAGGAGGAATTCTGGCAGAAATTGGCTGGAAAGAGTTTAGCCAACTTGGAAACCTTCTGTTTTGTAAAAGAAGAAACTACAAACACAAGTACGGTAAAGGGTTTATAAGAGGAAAGCTGCTTGCTGAACTTAAGACTGGTACGGAGTTTAGGTGTCTTCCAGTGGTTGTTTTGGTCAGCACTCGTGCTCAGCAAAAATATGGTTTGCCTCAAAATTTAGGTAACATAACTTAATACAAACACCGTTCCCCAAATGTCTCTAACTGAATCTCTGCTTTCACAGTATTAAAATCTGTGGTTCCTGGACATCTGAGCACTGGCTTGTCGTATGTTGTTATGCCAGACAGATATGGAGAATAAAAATACTTACACTATCAAGACGGTCTGTTTGAAAGGTGTGAAATGTGATTGTTTTGGTACTCGCTACCAAGTCTTTTCCATTTTGTGTATTCTCTACCTGGCATAGCTGTCATATTATCATAATAATATAAATGGTGTCTGTAAAATAATATCATCAATACATAACAGCTGCTTCTGCCTAAATTTTCTTTTCCTGCTTTTCTTTCACGTAGCCACATATAGCTAAGGGAAACTTTGCAAAAATGTCTATTGTTTTTCTGGTATATTGAAAGTATGGCATTGGAGAAGGTAGGAGCACCTTATCTTTTTTTGCCAGTTTCTAATTTTCTTTGCTCGTGGTGCTTATTCCATACAAAATATATCCATCCAATTTACCAGGTTGTTTTTCCAAGTCCTAAGTAGGCAACTAGAACCGTAAAAGTGTAAGAGAAATAAGAAGAACTTCCTGAAAACTCTGATTTGTTCAATATATTATTGCTATGGAAGGCTTCTATGAGAAAACTCAATTTGTCCTCCTTTGAAGATGATAAAGAAATGCAATTTGTATAATGAGTCTTCAAAGTAAGTATCTGAAAATCAAAACCAGCATGTCATTTCTCGAATAGGAAGCTTCCCTTCCTATTTTAATAGATTTATTCTTTTCCGTCCTATGCAAGATCTGCAGTCAGCTGCGAAGCTGGTTCTTTCTGCAGTGCCTTCCATAGAGCTAACCTCTTACTCTTTAAAATGCACTGCTTGAGTAAATGCTAGTGAAGGCACGGACCCTTGGTAGCACTAAGCAGGTGATTAACTCTGCTTTCCTGACAGTTTAGAGAGTAGATGAGGATTTTAGCTGCTTTAACTGTATGATGATCAAATGGAGTTCCCAAACTGTCCACTGTTGACTGACAAAAAGTTGATTTCCCCAAGGCTGCTTTGACTAGATTTATAGTGTACTTCTGACCGAAAAGGCTTTCTATTTAGAGTAAATTTATGTTTGTGTTAGTTTCCTTTCTTCTGTTGCCTTGTGACTGGACAAAACAATCTGTTTCTTTAACAGGGTGGGTGGAGGCTTTTCCTACCTGCTCTTTTTTCTTTGTGTCTATTGATCCTCTAGAGTAAGGACAAAACCTTGTGTAAACTGAGGAGGGAGGTTACGCTGCTAAGTGTACCATTTTGCTGATACTTCCTTAATATTGGATGCTTTTCAGTAGTTTCAACAGTTAGATTACTCAGTTCTATCCTTAAGGATGTGATTTCATCTGGAAAAATGAGCATCCTTCAGATCAGCCGAACATAGGGACAGGACCTCTACAAATTCATTAATGCATATGGATATGCATTACTAATATACTGTTATTTGGATTTTTTTAACCCTTAGGAGCACATCAATACACGACAGCAAAAAAGGAGAACAAAAGGACTTCTTGTTCAGTTTTGCCTCAAAGAATTTTGTATCAAAGCTTTGTTACCTATACCAGGTTGCATCTTTATAGCCTACAATCAAGTTTTCCCACAGAACACTGCTTTCTTTATTCCTGATGAATAATTTTGGCTAGCAAAAGCTCTTCATGTCTTTCTTGGTTTTCATTTCAATTTTTAGCAAGGAATTGGTATTCTTTTATGCTGAAATTCAAACAGTGAAGCACATGATAATTTTCTCAAATGTGTATTTTCAGAAGACATCGGTTGTAAGATCTGAGTGAATTATATACAAGCGTTTTATTATTATCTGTTTCTCAGCTTTTCCTGTGGTACTTTCCCTTTTTTTTGTGAAATATCACTATCCTGGATAACTTAATCTGTAGTCGATAGCAGTAGAGTGAATGTTCAGACATTCTTTAAAGAATGCATTTCTTTGATTATAAAGTACCATTATAAGTTTAAGACATTTTCCTGTTAAACAGGGATTACTTAAAATGTTGAGTTACAAAGTTACCACAACTGATATATTTTCTTTTGAAACCAACTAAATTAATTGCAATGGCTTAACTAACTACTGGCAACCCCCAGAAAGGTATTGGATTTTTTTTTTGTAATTTGCCATATAAACTCATGATTTGCATCACTTCATAATCGACTGTCTGGCTCTAAATGATATTGGCCTTTCGCTGCACTTGTGGAAAGTCAGTGAAGTTACGTGTGGAATTTGAACTAGATGTTCAGATGACTTTTGCAATGCTAATTGGGAAGCTGTTCCAAAGATCTTTCACTTCGTTCCTCACAATTGCTTATTTTCATGTTTTCTCAAATCCCCTAGTGCTATCCTTTCCATTTGTCTCCCTCTAAAGAATCCTCTGAGAGTCACCTCTCTTGATTTGTGAATACACATCTCAGAAAGGCGTGCTCAAAACATACATGGATATAAATTGTGAGTAATGTGACCTTTATCAACATAGCACTGTTCAGTATGCCTTTACAGACACCTGTCTTTCCTGTTTATTCAGGCTGTAAGCTGTTCAAGGAAGGAGATGTCATAATGTGCCTTTATGGTACCAAACAAAGGACACTTAATCTTTAGTTTTGTCTCTAGTACTTCCAACAGCAGTCTAGCCTTAATCTGGGTTAGAATTGGTATTATCTGCAAGTGTCCTGTGCCATAGAGCCATTAGATTATTGTGTCATAGAGGAGGCTAGAAACTTGTGTTTTCTCGGTTGTTAAAAAACGTGTTCAAAATCATAAGAAGGAAACATAATCTTGAGTTTAAGGCATGGATGAATATAACAAACTCCCAGGGAGTCCTTGGTGACTATTTTGTGAAGTGCCAAAGTGTCTACCTAATTTCTGCTTGGTTGCTTCCTTCTCTCCTGAACTCTGAGGTATCAGCTCTCCACTTTATCATGAAGCTTCAAGGGGACCACAAAATTATCTCTGATCTTGCTGGAGACCTGGGCACTTGTTATGGTATCGCAGTGTCCCGATCTATAGGTTCAGCATGGCTTTCGGTGTGATTAATTCTGCTATCAATTTACATTGTAATTGCTTGTAACTCAAGCTGAATTGTAATGCAAATGAAGATGTTTGTTTAGTGCTTCCAAAACAGTCAACATTATTACAGACTTTTCTAGAAAACATATGAAGAGATGAAAGAACAGCCCTCATTTAATCAGCTCATGCAAAGATTAGGCTGGAGAGGTGGTGCTATTGCTTGTAACTTGCTGACATGTGTCTTCTGAGATGCTGCATCTTTTTGCATGCCATTCACCAGCAGTCCCGCACACCAGAGATAATCCCTTTCATAGCTTATCTCCTTTTAGAAGTCCTCCTGTAGGTGGAAGCAGACTTAATGATTTTCTTCCAAACTTGTTTTTCTTATTCAGGAGAGTTGCCAGTTGTCTTGTCTTAAACTGCCTTTTCCTCTTCCCTGGAGATGCAGATGTTTCTTGATTAGATCAAATGCCATCTCCTGTCCTTGAAAAATCAATTACCTCCCTATAGTTGACTTAGCATGAATCTGAATCTTCCAGTGGCAGAGTTTCCTCTGCTGAACTTTATGGTGCTTCAGTGTGTGTGTTTGTAAACATGTCTGATATGTACCAGTAAATGGGGTAATTACCTGTAACTTACTAATAATGTGTAAGATCAAGCACAACAATCATAAAAAAAACACTGGGTGGATAGCATGTCTGAGATGATTTGTTCCTGGTGTCTTTATCCTACAGACACTGGCAACAGATATGATTAGGAAATTTGTACCTTGATCCCATTATCTATCAGGTATCTCCAATTAAATTATTACTTAGTGTTTTCATCCTTACTCCAGCTTAAACATCTTTAACACATGAGGACTGTCGTGTTGATAATATACAATGCTCAGAATCTGTACTAGTTTTTTGAATCAGAATTAAGAGGAAAATATAGATAATGCAGAACTACGGGCATTTGAAAAAGCAGCACTACGGTTCTAATTGCATCATCCAGAATAAAGTTGCAACTATTTCACAACGTATGATCTCATATAAAGGCCTTTTTCTATAGATGAGATCGTTACTGAGGTGCATGGAATTGATCCCCTCCTTCAGCAGTTCAGTTGTGGGCAGAGTGCCCAGACTAAATGAGCTTTTAAGGTCCCGCACTTAGTGTGATGCATTTTGTCAATATTTTTTTAAATGCTTGATTGATGTGATTATATTTATCAAATTAACAGAAATTGATTAGTAGTCTTCCATTTCAGAGAACTGCCAGAAAACAGCTACATTGGTGGGGAGGAAAAGTTCTTAGCTGTATGCCAGAAAGGTATAAATGACTTTGTAATGACAGAGAAAGGGGAGAAAGTCTGATCTGGTTTTTATATGCAGATAATAAACTTAGTGAACTACTGAGCAACTTTATTAGCAAAGTTTACCTAAGGACAAATTGGTCCAGCCACTTCGGGTACTCAGAACTACTTACAAAGCCTCATTTTACACTTTCTGAATTCAAAAAGTAAAGAAAATATTGGCAGGTACAGGCAGAGGGTGTAAGGTTTGAACTACACAAACTCTTAGTGTATCTGAACTGTGTTTGGACAATAGTCCTTTCCTACTTGGGTGGGTAAAAGGCAGGGGTAAAAGCCAGCCTTCTAAGTATGACTGGCTGTTAACCAGTTGTTAAAAGCCAACCTTAAAAGTACAACAACCTTATAAGAACTGGCTGTTCCAGTGTTTGTGGACCAGTCTCTAAACCAAGCTGTACCAAAAAAAAAAAAAGGAAGAGGATAAAAGACTGTTTAACACTTTGTGCTGTTCAATAACAATATCCTTGAGTTAATTTTAAATTGAATGAAATTGTTTGCATGGGTTTTGTAAGCTTGATCATTAACGAAGAGCATTCTGTGTTTGTTCATTGCTGTTCATATAAAAGTCATTTGAAATGCTATGTGCTTAACAAACCTTAATTTAATCTCATTGCATACTTACAAGGTGATAGCTATTATTCATAACTTCTCCTTGAAGATTATGGATAAAAGAGACAGTGATCCCTTGGAAAGTGGTAATAAAACTGGTCATTTAGGTCATTTACTCCAGTGGTAGCACTAGCTTTACAAGTGAGTATGAGCCCGCATATAATGTTGTTGGTGATATAACTGCATGAACACAGTGAGGGTAACCAAATAATGCATTTCCTGAAGGAAAATAATTAATGTAACAGCCAATAGAAAACAATTAATTTCACGCATATAAATTGTGATGCTTTAAAATTAAACATCTAATAAAATAACAAAGAAAATATTTTTAAATATTTGCTATGCCATTTCCATAAACCAAAAGAAAATACCGAAGATTAATTTGAAATAACATACCTGACTGTTTTATAATTCTCTTGTAGTCTCTGGATTAAGTACATTCTAGACGTAGCCTGACAGACGTGAAATGTAAGAAGTTTCATTCAGTCTTGTCTCATGTCCCATTCTCACTAGAATGACAAAGAATCAGAACGTTTATTCCTTGAGACTGAAAACTGTCTGTATTCACATATGCAATCTAATGAAATACTGCAGAATTTCAGAATGAATAATGCTCGTGACATCTAGTGAATTCATCTGTTGAATACTTGATTGTAAACTTGATACTAGTGACTTATAAGATACTACTCCCACTGTTAGAGTGTTTTGTTTTGTTTTCCTTGCAATAGCTGCTGTACATTAGGCTTTGGCACTTAAAAAGTTAGTGACAAGAAGCCATGGAATGATTTTTAATGTTACAACAGGAGTGGTGCAAAGCATGGGTTAAAAAAAAGTACTGAGTTATTTTAATCTAACTGGAGGAAATAGAAGTTTTGCACTCTGTTCCAAGAAGCTTAATTTGTCTTATTTCTGTCTTTGAATGGAATGGGCGTTAGGGTGGCTTAGAAGGAGACATCAGTCATCTGGAACAGGCTCTATTCTTAAGTTGACTGTCCTCATTTGTTTAGATAAGACTCCTGGGTGGGGGGGGTGTGGTGTGGTGTGGAACCCACTTGAGTTTAGAGTTCCTCCTGAGAACACCAAGAGCTGGCAATCATAACGAATGCCACTTTCTCCATGTGCATGAAAAAGATAATGTGGGGCTGAGTGTAGTTGGCAGTCTTCAGAGCATGCCATGGGATACCTGAGGGTGACTTGATCTTACGTGAACCATCTGGAGATGAGCAAAGGTCCCTCTACCTGGGGAGCCAGAGACACTTGACAGTAAGGAACAGGAGGTGCTTCCTTGGAAGGCCACCAAATGCTCTCTAGGGAACCATGTTACTCTTGATGCCTCATGCTGGAGGATGTCTGTGATGACTCAATAGACCTGGCTGGGCCATATGAGGTAGAATGATCTAATTTGGCATCAGGATCTTTCACTCTAAGCAAACCTGTGTGGCAGCAGCTGATGCGAGGAGGAGACTGTTGCCCCTGAATACAGGCAGTCAGTTTGTGGAGGCCATCCGAGATTACAGGGGGCTGAGAAACCTGATGAATGCCAGACATACCCCCTCAAAGGGAACAGAGATCAAGAGAAACAGATTTGTCTAAAGGCAAAAGAAAGAGTGCAGCTTGCCTGGAGCACCTTTCTGTTCCTGCTAAACTGGCTGTTTTTGAGGGGTTTAGTGTAGTTTGTGATGCTGGAACTCCTATCCCAGTCATGGGATTAGAGAATAATGAGGGCATGAAAAATAGCAAGGTGGGTAAAATTCTGGGTACAGAACGTAATGGAAATAGATATCTGTTTTCAGCTATCCTCCAGAGAGTACTGCAGCAGAAAAACCTGGAGATGTAATTTTCCTGTCCTTGCTGGAAAAGGACATGGTAATAGGAAGAAGAAAATTGTGTGGTTGTCTGCAGGGCAAGCGAGGAGTTTTCATTATTTAATCAGACTTTCTCTCCCCGTGTTTCTTAAATAGACTTTTAGTGTCAAAATTTGAAGATAGAAGCATAAAAACCTTTCAGTAATTGGTTTGAATAACTGCCAATGTACTGTGCATTTGTTTTTAGATGGTTAACTGTACTTAGAATATTAAGTCATGTAGTAATAATCTGGTCATACTATTATTTAGGAACTCTTTCTGGGCTGAATTCCTTATGAAAACCATTTCTGATTTAGATGATTGTAAATGTTTTCTGTTTTTGTCTCCTAAATAGTTTGTTGAATAGATCAACCGTTTTGCTGCTGGACTTTTGTAACACTCGCTTTCACACCTCATTCCCTTCACGCACATTTTTTTGTAACTCTGGACTGTTATATGTCTGATGTGTTAGCATTAAAATCTCCTCCATTGAGTTAAAATACAAAACTACACCCAGCCTACCAAAATTGTTAAGGGGCGGTTGGAATTGGCGCAGGTCTAATTTGTTTGATTCTTACATGGCTGCCTATTTGATAAATAGGTATAAACCACCGCATTTTGACTATGGCTAAAATACCCCAGGAAAAAAAAAGCCATGGGAAGGTAAATACCCACAGGATCATTTACGAGTTGCTGTAAACTCTGTCTTGCCAACTAAGAGTATAGTAGTGTCTTTTATGGATTTTTTGGGCTTTGACTGAGTCGGTGTGAATGAAAATCGTGTTGGAAGTGACTGTTCCTTTAAAAGGCAGGGTAGAGCAGTTGGGCACAGGCATGCTTTCAAGGGGGAAGGATATCTCTGTACTGCAGTCTCTAGGAGAAATTTTATCTACAGAGGGTTTGTGAAGTCAGATGTGACTACTACCTATATAAGCCAAAGACTTCCTTGAATTCATCCATCTGTATTAGATACCAGGATTCCTACGTGTACTCTTGTACTGTTTGCCATACCTTGACTGAAATTTTCTTTCCCATGTAAAAGCCCAGAGATGTAATGTACTCATTTTGTGCAAGCAACTTTAAGGAAACTAATTTGGTCTCTGAGCTGTCCTCAAATTCATGAGAGTCCTGGAGTCTGCTCATCTGTCCTAGCACTTACTGCCACCTTCATACTTGAGTGAAGTGCACATACAAGAAAACAACACTTTTTTTTTATAATATAGTCATCGTGGCAAACTACAAATTAATCCCTTTATGTCTAATCTTCTCTTATTAGAGTTTAATTTCCAGTTACAGAGGGCAAGGAAACTTTCAGAAAGCCTATAAAACAATCCATAGGGATATTAGAGCTCTTTTATGTAGTTGGTTTTGGTTTCTTATCCTTGCTTATTTCTTTGCTACCAAAAGAAACTGTGCCTTTAAACCAGATAAACTTATAAATGGATCAGATATTTTTTCTGTCACTCCGTAAAAATAGCTGACAATTCAGATAAATGGCAATGAAGGAGTAGAGCAGTAGCACTTTGATTAAAAATAGTGATGCACTAAGAGTTTCTTGCATCTAATTTTTTGTTGTATTTCTAGGTCAGTAATGTGATTATTGATAATTATCATCAAAATGAACATTTGACCCTAACTTTTATTGATCTGTCTTTTGTAAATATTGACAGCTCCTATGTAAAAATAGCACAAAGATTTTGACTTGGGCTAGGCAGGAGAAATACGAAGTTCTTGTTCTATACTTCACTCACTCCACTGAATTAAATTTTGCCCTCTTATGCTTATGAGTGGCCATTATTGACATAAAGGGATGTCTTTGTGTGTATTCCTGGAAGCAGAATTTAGCTTTTTGTATATGAAGATTATATAGCATTAGGGAATAAAAACAGGCTTGTCTTCTCTCTCTCTCTAATAGCGTGCAAAATGGCTGCTTCCTTCCATAAGGTGGCTGGGTTGCAGAACGAGAAGATAGAGTAGAAGATTTCAGGGCAAGGTACGTTCCCTGTGTATGATGTCTCCTAACTTGTTCAGTTAAGCAGAGGGTGCTGCTATATGAATACCATGTGTAGATCCTTAGGGAGGTGTAAGGATCGATCTCTCTCAAGCAGGAAGCATTTCTATTCCCTTTATCTTCTTCTGAGGGCACAATAACTGGGATTTTGCCTCCTCCTTGGTTCAGGCCAGAAGAACCTAGCAGGTTCCATGATCTTCGAAGGTTCTCGTGGCTAAACTGTATTTCAAACATTTTGAAAAGCAGATGAACATTCAGGTCTCTCATACGGTATAAAGGCAGGAAAACTTGATGAAAATGTTTTTTCCTCTGTAGATGCAATCCTAAAGACATGTTTCTAATGGAATGTATTAGAAAACTTGGAGAAGTCTGGAAAACAAGTCCCACTGAAATTTTTTTTTGAGGAAATGTGCTGTAGCTGAAGATTTGGCATGTGATTCCTCCCCTGCACACACTTTACAATAGAGTTGTAACTCAAATGATAAATCAAGTTTAGAGTGGAATCACTGTCAATATAATGATTTTTTCCATATAACTAACATGATTTGGATTAATTTTGATGTAAATAGCCGCCTTAAGTCTAAGTTCTTGCCAATAAACTGCAGTTATGTATCCCTAGAATGGTTACTGTGCCAGTCAAAGTGTCTGAGACAGTGCAGTTAACATCAGAAGAGGGGCTCTGTCAAGCAACCAAAATCAGCATAAAAAAAATTGAGACTGCAATTACTGTAACATCATAACATTGCAATTGATATCATAATGACTTAGATGCCAATGGAATAGGTCAGTGAAACAACTTCAAATAAATGAATAAAGAATTTTAATGGCATCATTATTTTGGCTTGATGGAATTAAATGGAATTATAATATTTTAGGGGTACTGAATCTACAGTCAGCTAGTAAAAATGCTATATAATACAGCTGCTGTGTATAGCTACTCTTTGTCAGTGTTTAGTGTTTTGAATGTCATCAGCTTTTTTGAGATTGTTAACGAAGGAAAATTATTTTAATGATAAGCACGTGATAAGTTCTATTTTCTTTTTTTTTTAATTCAAGTTCTTTACTCTGAAATGTTTTAACCCACTGAAACTAAAAGTGTGAAGAAGATACTATTAAAATAATCTCATCTACCAACTTAGATCTCCCCAAAATTAACCAAGTCCAAGAAAGTCAAACATGTCCAGAAGAACAACCTAACACCACCACCAACTACCCACTTCTGTGTTTCACAATGAGAATGTCAGGAAGATGAGTTTAGGAGGCACATGGAAAATTCTTATGCAACACCAGTGTATTCAATATTTTTCAATGGCTGCTATCACAGTCGTTTCAGAAAGGGTTGCTTTTTCTAACTTGCCCAGGCTTGCCATCGGGGGAGAAAAAAGGTTAATGAAGAAGAATGGTAGAGACATTCAAAGGGTTGTATGCAAATATTCAAAAGGGAGGAGTATGTACTTGCATTTCATCAAGGTGCTGCTATACTTTCCACCCCAAAGGAGTTATGTTTCACATTCTTAAAGTAATAGAGTTCATCTGCATTTCTAAAAAGCAAGCTGAGGGAAGTCTCCATCAGCTGACTTTCAGTTTTAACGTGAGTTGTAATAAAGTGAAAGCTCAGAAACTCCAGAAAGAAGAGAGTAGGTAGGATGAAAACAGCTATGTTGCATCTATCCTAAACAGAACAGTAAAAGCCTCAGAAGTAATTCAGTTTAAGAAGACCTAAGGATAGCAATGTAATTAACAGGAAATCTTTGAAATGGTTCTGTATTTGCTTAATAAAGTTACCTGCGTGAAATAATAAAATCAGATTCTGTAAAGGTATCGGCAATGTCACTTGGCATTTTGCTGATAAAATTGTACAAAACAATATAATTAAAGCTTATGCTAAATGAATTAAGAATTAGCTGTTTGACAGACTTCAGAAAGTCCATGTCAATGGCAAAACACCACCGAGTTCCGAAGGGAGAGATACTATGCCTGGTGCTGCTCAACATTTCCATCACTGATCTCCAAGTACATTGTATAATCTCTGATAAGTTAAAAGGGATGAAGGCTATACCTGCAGAGCAAAAGATAATGTCTTGAAAAGCGGACTGGCTCTGGAGGAGATCTGAAACACCAACTCTGAATGAGCACCACAAGGTCAAAACTAGGGAGTAGTTGGAGAAAGGTGATACTTTTATTACTGTCTGAGTATAGTGCTGCTGCTGCTAATGCAGTAGTGCTGTACTCCTCTGTTTCAGGAGACTATTTTTAAAAAGATTTTTTAAAACTGGAGACAATGCAGGGAGAAACAGTATTGGTGGGAAAAGGTCTCGGACTAAGCAGCTTCACTCAGTCACTTTAACTGCAAAATTAGTAAATGAGAGATGACTTCCTTAAAGTGTAGAAGAGAAGTAATAGCAGGCAGTAAAGAGCTCCTTAGTTGTTATAACTGAAGAATCAGTATTTTGAAGTTAGAGTATGTCTGTTTCAGCTGGAGAAACACAACTTTTTAAGACAGCTCAACTTGTTAAAATACCTGGTGAACATGTGAAATCATAGGGGGACGCAGGGAGAGGAAGAAAAACTACCTGATAAAGCAGAAGAGTTCTGTCTTTGCTGCCTAGATAAGGCTTGGATTCCTGTCTGAAGCGTTAATTCTATTTAAATAGAAGTTATTGGATTTAATTAAGTTTACTTGTGATATTTAAGATGCTGTGATCTGTAAAGGAGTAGACTACAAATAATCCAAAGATGCTGTCAGCTCTGAAAGTCTCTGAAACTGTGAAAATTCTGGTGGTTATTGCACTCTTTCAATCACCTGCTGATTAATTTCAGGCTTGTGTATGGACACTGCTTGATCTATCTGGAAAAGAGAGAAACTACTAGCAGTATCTTCCGTAGGTGCAAATTTCTTCTTCCCTTGTTGTGATAATTGCCTCACTGTTTTTCAAATCTGAGCTAAGGAGGTGGAATATGCTGATTCTTTATTTGGCTCAGTTCTCTTTGTCAGTTGCTGCACAAGAATGTGTAAGTGTTTAATTTGAAGGGAATACTCTTCTGTGAGGAAGTTGACCATAGTGTCTACTGCTTGCTTGGATCAAGGCATGAATTTTCTCCAAGGGAAAGTAATTTGTGTTTATTCCTTAGTCATTATGTCCTAGATCCTTATTCGTTTGCAGTTATGTAGCTGCTAGGGAAATCAACACTAGTTGAGTGCCTAAGTGATCCTAACAAGTGTGCTAGTGAGGAGCTTCTCTGAGGCACATTAAAAGAAAGGGGAGCCTTTCTCTTGATTTAGGTGGAAATTGAATTGAAGCCCAACAGAGAATTAAATTTAAGAAGAAAAAAATGGAATTTAAATGCTTGAAATTTATATATGTGTGTTTTTTTCTGTGCTTGTGATTACCTGAAGCCTTCTTTTAGCAGATATATGATTAGTAAAGTTTTTATAAGATGGAGAACACTTGATGCAAACTGATCCAAATTCTACCTTCTTACATCCTTTCATCTCCAATAGAAGTGATGTAATGTGCCAAAGGATGAAATGTTGCCCAGAATGTAATACGTTCCTATGGCGGCTTGTGAAAAGGAAAGGGCAAATGTCCTTAATGCCATATCACAGAAGGAGACAGCGGGCAGTTTGGTGAAAATCAGGGGTGTAGGACACTTTCAGCTCTGCCTTGGTTGTAGCTATTTGCTTTTCCTGGAATGTGGCTTGATTCAGGCATTTCTAATAGCTGTCCTTTTCCTTACCTGCCTCGACCCTTACCTAAATCAGAACAGAACAAACAGAATACCCTGATGGCTGCTTAGTTATGTTCGTGCTGTTGCACTTTGATACAGTACAGCCAGACAACTGACCTGTATTTCCAGAAAAGACGTCAGCAGGACAGAATCAGAAGTCGTAAACTTTCTTATAACTCAAGGTTTCTGTCTAAATCTCAGACCAAAATGTTTGCTGTGATACGAATATCATACAAACTTTGAAATGGTTTGATTTAAAAAAAAATAATCCCAATTGTTTAGCATGATATAAAGGACAAATAATATATGTGAAAGGAAAAAGTCTTACTTTTGAATAGTGGGACTTTTGAATAGTTCTTACTTTTGAAAACGGAATAAAATTTTCTAAGGAAGATGAACGTTTATTTGAATGACACTGAATGTGATTGGATCAACATCATTATAATTGCAACTATTTTATTTTGGAACTCCTCGCTCATTTGCAATTCTGTACTTGCTTTGCAATTGTGATTGTTTGCAATTCTGAGCTTTTAGTGGCAAGCCTGAAACTGTGCATGTAACATAACCATAAAATTATGACCCAGTGATGTTTTAATAGTCTAATATCAAATGGATGGATTTTAAAAATCTTTTTGTATGCTAACGGATTATTAAGAGCAGACAGAAAAATCAGAAGATGAAAGTTACTATAATGAGCAGAGCGTTCACACTTTAGTAATGAACAAATACACAAAAAGCATCGGCTTGAGATTTTAATGACATCTGCAGCCAAGAAATTGTCTGTAAATAATTAAAGCACCTTAGCTATCACATGTGCAGTTTACGATCTGCTCCTGCTGAGGCTGTGGCAAAATGTCTCCGATTTTAACAGGGTGGGAATGAGCTCAAGGTATCAACACCTTGTCTAGTAACATACTTCACCTTTTTGAGTTTTATGATATGGTATAGGAATCAAAGTCCAGTAGTTACGCTGAATCATGCCATGCCCATCTTCTGTTTTTCTCAGTACTGCTAAACTAATCTTCACATGGAGCCACTTAGATTGCATTTTTCTTACGTGTGAAACAAGAATTGAGACAGACACTAGGAAGTCAGCTCTGCCTCTCCTAGTCCTGTTTTTCTTTAGGAGGCAAGGAACAAAAGCAGAGAGAAGGAAAGTGCTAAGCGGATGTTAGTTCAACTAACATTGAGTATGAATCTATGACTTCACATACTAACCACAATCCCCACAACTATGAGCATTGCAGAAGCTCTGAAATCCTTGCTGCATTTCCCATGTCTGCTGTAGCTCCTTGATTGGCAAATGGGGCAGGAGAGGCTTTTAATTAAACTTGTGTGTGATGCCTCTGCTTTAAATTAGTGCCAAATGGCTGGGCTCAAGGTGTTGTGTAAATTTCTTAAGCACATCTAACTCTCTTCCTCAAGCTAAACTTAAGGGTAGAGAAACATTAATCTCAATAAATACTGTATGCACCTTTTAAAAAATGATAACTGATAATGAAGTTAGAAATTCTCAACAAAGGGTTTTCTTCATTGTCTGACAAAGTGAGACTCTCTAACATGCAGGACACGAGTGTGTGCTAGTGATGCTTCTGCTTAGAGAGTTACTAATTACATCAATGTATTTTGCTCTTTCCTTCCTGTCTTATAACAATGATTAAACAGCAATTTTATCTCTACAAATTTGTATTAAATTGGGTGTGAATCTAAGCTCAAATTTTAAACCCACTGCTACAAATTTATCTGCCAGCCTCTCAAAGTAAATTCTACTTGATTTAACCTTTTTTCCTTTCCAATTTGTTTCATGCTGAATGAAAGAATGCAGTTTTAATTTTCTGCAAATTGCAAGCGGAGTCAAGTGCAAGAAAAGAAATAATTTGGCCCACATAGAATCCATAGCTCAAATGGGATTAAACTATTCTAGTTATTAGATCATATTACTATCTTAACAGTGTCTCTAGTTCTGTATAGTCCTTAAAAAAACATCCAACCAAAAACCGTGTTATGGAGCCTTGACTAGAGAAGTTTACCAAGGCTAGGAAAAAAACCCCGAGCTGTTGAGCACTGTTTATATAAGACTGTTTAATATTTTTAAAACATGCAAAATTTGAAATTGGTTTGTTTGGGTTTTTTTAAACTGGGTCTTCTGCAAATATTTTTTTGAAGAACCACCTATGTAACACAAATCGGTGTGTTACATGAGAACAGCGCTGAGTAAATAACATGCTTTCTGGTTGAGTCAAATAAGAAAGACTGGGTTGAGGAGAAGTCTAAATGTTAATGCCTTCATGTAAAAGGGCTGGAACAAAACAAAAAAAATCCATGAATGTTCTTAGGGTCAAAACACTTAAGAGTGTTCGAAAATGGTCTTGTAATTTTTTGCCTACTTTTAAATAATTTTCTTTTGTAAAAGTTAGAACAGCTTTCAATGACAAAATTTTGATTTGAAACAAAAATTGAGGTTTTAATAATAAACTTCTTAAACACAGCATTTTGTCACTTCCAGATGAAGCATCTCCTTTAGAAAAATACCTTAATAAATTGCTTTTGACATTTCTAAAATGTTCTCTCTAGCATTTTCTCTAACAGCATTAACAAAGCATATACCTAAAAAAATTGTGCCCTTTTCCTCTGAAGGCCTGTGACTACAGCATCAGAAGTCAAAATAGCATTACAGACAAAGAAAAAAGAACATTGGGGAAATCAATCACAACAGCAGAGAGTTTTATGCTCTTACTTCCTCCTTTATGCTTATCCATTGCTCAGTGTGGTCCAGGAGGGAGTTCATTTCTGGCTGGGGAAAGCCAGGCAAGTTGTGGTTGTCGCAGAGTCTCTCTAGCTTTAGACTTCAGTTGTTGTGGGGACTAATTTCACTGTTCACTCGCTGTTTTACAAGGGCAGTGTTTTAAAGGTATAGTAGAGAGTTCTTTTTCAACCCAAATTTTCTTCTGAATGAACGTGTCATACCAGAATAGCCGGGGTAGGGGAAAGAAGGGAAATTCTCTGCATCGGGAATATCTGTCTCCCAGAATCCTTGTTATCATCGTCGTTGTTTTCTTTTCATTGTTGGCTTCTTTGTGTATCACTTTAAGTTCTGATTTTCATCCAGGTCAGCATCAAAAAGTCTCCTTTTATATATTAAAAATAGGAACCAAGTTTTACAGAACGTCCTCATTCTTTACATGATAGGCTTTCTGTATAGGTATCTCATTACAGAATACATGCTATAGAGCGTCCAGTTGACAGTGTAGATTAGATTGGTGTTTAGCTGATTGCATTATACTGATTTCTAACAATGCTGTTGTATTTTGATTCTGCCTGTCTAATCAGGGAAGAAGGTTTTCAGCAAAAATAACTGCAAAGAAGTCTCAGATCTATACATAGAATTTACCAAAAACTATGAAGTAGAGGTGATTGGAAAATTTTGGCAGACATTTTCTTTTGGGGAATGCAAATGTTGTCAAAACTTGAACATTTCATAAAAATGTTTTTTCTTGGAAAGATCTACTTCTTGAATGAAAAAAAAAATTTTAAAAGACATAAATCTTATTTAGCTGTTTTATTTCAGCAATTCAGATGACTCTTGGATTTTTTGCCTAGGAATATCTTCAGAGTTAACTTTTTAAACGTCTCTTGAACTGAGACTACAACAATTCAGTAGAGTTCAAATGAGCTGTTTCTGCCAGTGCATACCATTTACNAATAACTGCAAAGAAGTCTCAGATCTATACATAGAATTTACCAAAAACTATGAAGTAGAGGTGATTGGAAAATTTTGGCAGACATTTTCTTTTGGGGAATGCAAATGTTGTCAAAACTTGAACATTTCATAAAAATGTTTTTTCTTGAAAAGATCTACTTCTTGAATGAAAAAAAAATTTTTTAAAAGACATAAATCTTATTTAGCTGTTTTATTTCAGCAATTCAGATGACTCTTGGATTTTTTTGCCTAGGAATATCTTCAGAGTTAACTTTTTAAACGTCTCTTGAAGTGAGACTACAACAATTCAGTAGAGTTCAAATGAGCTGTTTCTGCCAGTGCATACCATTTACCAATGGAGTGTTACTAATAGAGTGTTGGTTTATAGTAAATTTTGAATTTATTCTAGAATGAAAGACAGTTGATGTGATACAATTGTCCCAATTGATTAAAGTGTTAATATATTGAAAGGGACTGACCTTAATGTTAAGCTCCACTATTAGAACTAAGGATTAGAATGATTTAGACAGGCTGATCTTTCAAATGTCCCAGGTCAGCAATTACGTGATTTAGGTTTTGGTCATTGGATGTAGTTTGCCATCATTCCCACCATGCAGCACTGTGATGTTCCCCCAAGGAAAACGTGCCTTTGCTAAAACTGCAGATATGCACTTTCACATCCAGAAAAATAGTTTTGGCTACGACGCCATCACTAACTTCTAACTTACAATACTGCTGAAGTTAACAAAATCTTGGCAGCTGTATTTCACTGATGCAGTCACCAAACTTTACTGAAAGAGTAGTGCTTTAGCTGCGATTAAATGCTTGAGTGTTCTTACTTATTATTTCCAGGCTCTTTGTATAAGACATTTCTCCTTAAATACAGCAGTGTGTTTTTACTGCAGCAGCTATATTTTATGTTAACCCCAGGTGATGTAGGGGTTTTTTTTGTGCTAAGCACTGCATCAACAGCGTGAAAAATCTGACCATGCTCAAGTCCATGTAAGAGATTTTTCCGTGTAATTCAACCAAATTAAGACTGTATCAATACGGAGAGACAGTGATGTAAAGTGCTTTCAATCTGAATAGACAGGGGTTGGAGAGGAAAAGGATTAACCGATTTGCAAAGTACTGCATAGCATGCTAGTAGCAGAGCTAGGTTTTGTGACCCTACTTCTTTCACTTTTCAAGCCAGAACTCCTTGTTAGTAGACCATAATGCCTTCCCCGATCTAGTAAATCTGTCAGAACTAAAGAAACAGTGAGTTGTTAGGACAGCTGCATTTTGATTGATGTAGCGGTTCTGCTCTATCATGCTTCACAATCATCTGTTGCAACATGTAAACAAATCTGTAGTTTTGCAGAACTTGTAACTCCATCAGAAAGGATGCAGAAAATGCGGTTGCTGAAGGTGACAACAGATTGCAATGGCATAAGAGATCTTTTTTATGAGAACATACAAGGGCCAACTTCTTGCCAGTTAAAGCATACAGAGGGGAAAAAAATGGTTAATGCACAATGAGTCCTTTTTTTTTGTACAAAGGTGTATTGCATAAGATTTCAGCGTCAAGAAACCTTTGGGAATCATTTTTATGAAACTTTTCAGTTCCTTGTGCCTCGTTAATTACTGTAAGTCAAAATAGACAAATGCAAACCATTTCACAATTCATAATTTTATCATCGCACGTATTATACCAGTGTTGACAAAATTTGTTGTTATAGTCTGAATATAGTTCTATTGCAGCTGCTGGAGTTTTGGGGGGTTGGGGGTTGAACCTAGAGAGTATGCTGTTGCAACATCCCTAGTTGAACAGCTCCAGCTTTCAACAGCCGTTCATTTAAGCATGGTTCACATCCAAATTTCAGTTATGGCCTCTTTGTAGTTACTAGTGTGTCATTAGAATACAACCTTTATGTGTCGCTGAAAGTCTGTTTTCACTTGTGATGTCTCTCCAATTCTGTATAAAATTTCACATTGTATTATAGAGAATCTTATCACTAAGAGTGTCAAAATACCGATGTGAATGTAGTTTTTGTTATTTATTCATCAGCATGACAGTTATTTATGTTGATGTGATAGAAGAGAAAACTTGATTCTCTGACAGGAGAGGGCATTTTGACTAATGGATTTTGCGGCATAAATTGATCAGTCAGGTTTTTTGGTTTTGGCGTTTTTTTTTTTTTTTTATTGCAAGGGAGAAATGAATTCCTTACGAAGAAAAGCACTATATGTAAAGGTGATATGGAATATCCATTTAAAACTGAATTATTTTTTAATTGAACCAAAACATGTAAATTCTAACAAAGCAGAAATTTTTTTTTCCAGACTAGTTTTGGGGTTTTCTGGACATGTTCCTGTGCAACCTGCTATGAGCAAACCTGCTTTAGCAGGGGAGTTGAGCTAGATGATCTCTAGAGGTTCCTTCCAACCCCTACCGTTCTGTGATTCTTTTGCTCTGAATGCTTTTGAGCTGGAAGACATTAAAAGTATTAATTATAATTATCTGGAAAACCAGAAGCGTTTTTGAATTAAGGTTTGTATTTTCTTCCTGAGTTTGATACGTTTCTAATGGTTTTCTGAACCAGATTTTGATGGCAGTATCCTTTTTTCTACTATTGTAACTCAAACGTAATTTACTAAAATTTTTGAAAGACTGCAAACCCCCATTCTTTTTAATGATAGAAAGAAAGAAAAATAATGTGTAAATGTTATTTGTCTTTTTCACGATAGTGGTGGACAGTTAGCATAGAAGTTTGGTTAAGGTCATGGCTGGAAATAGAATTTACCACCCAGGTGGATGAGTGCCAAATTTGCTAAGTCTCGTATTTAGAAATGCTGGAAGCAACAAACTCCATTTAGTTAAGACTTATTACAGCACATACAGAAATAAATTTGAGGAAAATTCCAAGTTAAATTGGTTCAAATAAAAAAAAGTGGCTAACAAAAAAACTGGCCCAGGTTAGGCTTTGTTTAAGAGGAATGTGTTACATGAACAGAAAGCCTAAATAGCTGTGAAAGGTGGAAAAAGTTGAAAGGAAAATATAGTGTAATGTTTGAGGAAAACGAAAAGGGGGAAAATAAATATCAATCAGTGTAAATTATATGTATTGGTACTCAGAACAGTGGTAAGGTGGAAAAGCCAAGGGAAAGCCTCAGCTGGGGAGGGAGTAATCTTTGGTGATGTTATTCCTATAGCTGATTATAACCAATAGCAGCTTATTTATGTATTACTGTATGTAATAGTAGTATATCTATAGTAGGAATTCTCTGCTGCTGCTTGAAATTGAATTAGTGGTTCTACAATACCAAAGAAGGTGACTTGCTTTTCTGTAATTCCCCGTTTACTGTTTGTTTTGTTTGCTGTGGGTTTTTTTTGTTTTTTAGGAACTCTTATAAATTGGATTAATTTCTCAGAGCCTTTAATAGAGCTCTCATTTTAGGTTTATACTCTACGTAGTTAGGTTCAGTGGTCATCTAAGTAGCAATACTTATAAAATAATGTGATCTGGTCAGACCTCATTTTTACCAGATTTTTTTGGGAAAAACATGATATGTCTTATTTGCTGCCTTCTGTCTGCTAAACCACTGTCTAAACTTGAAATCACTAAACTATATTTGCTGGCACTGAACTAGTTAATATGAGCTGTAAATATTAACATACTTTAGGACGTAGCTCCCATTCCTTAATAACCTTTAGTTTATTCCTAGTCTCTCTCTAAATAGTTAGACATAGTTGCACAGAAATCTACCATATGAAACATTTCCAAGAGTCTTCTATATTCTCGTTGAGCAAAAACTCGCCATTTCCAGTCACCTAAATTAACTGCAGTTTTTCCTTAAATGCTTTGGTTTTCATCTACCTTCTTAGGCTTACTTAAACTATTTTTTATGAGACAGCTTTAGGATAACCATAAATATGAGTTTAGAAGACCAGATTTTGATTGGTGTGTTCATATAGAGAGCTTTTCATAGTCAGATCCACACAACCGTTGAGATACTAACTCAGTTTTAGATACTTGCTCTTAATAACAGAAGTCACTGTATGGCGTTGCTGTGCTGGGCTCCTGTCCAGCAGCTGAAAAGAGTGAGTGCCTTCCCGTAGAATGTAAAAAAGGTAAAGTAGGAGCTATGCAGTTGGAGACTGGGGGTGGGGGGGAAAGCTGATGGTAGTTTTGCAGATCTCAAATTACATGCTTCCTTGAGGTTTGGGTACTTTAAGTGCCACTGTTGTCTCATTTCTTTCTTCAAGTTTCTCTGTTCTGAATCTTCCCCTGGTAAATATCCAAGTCTTTTGCTTTAATAAAAAGAGGATGGATCACACTTTGTTTTTATTTACTAAAATGTAAGGAAAAAATGAAAAATGTTTGTTACCTTTCTTATAGTAGGTGATTGGTTGGAATACGTTATTGAGATACATGCACAGAATCTTACTAGAGGAAGAAAGTGAATACAGGTCCTCTGCACCCTGGGAGAACAGTCAATAGCAGAGACTATGTGTGGAAGATGAGTGACTGGGTTATGTCTCTGCCTTCCCAGGCCTTGCTTGGACAATTGCATTGAAGCAGTAGTCAAGAGTCTTGCAGAGCTTCAATCTTAAAAACAGTCACCAAATTACTTTTAGAACCCTAAGCATCAGGTGACTATTACTAGGGTGTTTTTGAAGATAAGACTTCTAGATATCTTTGCATTAAAAACATCTATTTTATTATGTTATCGTTGTGTGAACAATTAGCATTCCCACAAGGATTTCGTCAGCAGAGCACGTCAGGATTTGTAATGGTAGCTGGTTTCAGTTGCATGATCTTGGTTGAAATAAATTTCTCAAGTGTACTTCTATGCAAGATAATGATCCTCACTTATTGTTGAGCGCAAAAAGATTAATGAAGGTGCTCATCTCAAGCAGGCAGCAAAACGTGGGTTTGGAGTTGAGTCTCTTGCTGCCACCTCCTGGTATCAATTGTTGTAGAGGTACCGATGGTAGAAAAGGTTTCTATTAATAGATGCATTAATTAGGTGGCTGCATCTTCAAGGACTCATGTTTTCAGCAACAACATGGGTCAGAGTTGAAGGCGGGGATTAAGGTCATGAAACATAGTAAATGATTGCCAAAATTGTATTTATATTAAGCCAACAATCTTTCTTACTTCAGAGAGAGGAAAAGGTTCTTTTTGAACTGCAGCCAAAACCAAATGGAAATGTGATAAAATTGTTAGATATTATTATTGACTGAGATTTTCCAACGCCTTTGTATGTTTCTCGCATATCTTGCATGCAAGAATAGAATGTGAAAAAACCTTTTTATTTCAACAGTTTGTCTTGTTTCATAAGCATGCAATCCTGTCCTGTGCTTCAACCCATTCAAATAGCCAGTTTGTTCTTTAGTGGGTTTGGGAGTATTTTTTGTTTTGTTTTGGGTTTTTTTAATCTTTCCAGATACAAATAAAATGTTATGGATGAGATCAGGATCACACTGAAGTTATTGGCAAATTGCCATTAACTTGAGTGGGATGGTAGTTGTTTTGCCTGCAGCTTTTGCATAAGCAGAAATTATCTTCTAATTGATACTTGCTTTTTGCTGAAGCATCTAGGTGCCACTTGTTTTATTCTTGCTTTTTGATGAAACAACAAAATGGAAAGTTAATGGGCAACAGATATCCTATGAGATAATCCATGCCCTTGATATCAAGTAGCGAATGAATTGGCTTGCCCAGGTTAGGCTGCGGGTGCTCCAAGCTCTCTGCTGGGAAAAAGCAGATGTGGCGTTGAGCACCATATCCCGTTCCTTCCCAAGAACAGATGGTGCATCACCTTGTCTTGTTTACCCTCTCCATCACTTTCTGAATCACCATGTCACAGTTTCTGGATCTAGTTTAGTTACAGAGACAATCTTGTATCGCCTCCAAAAGGTACAACACACATTTTGAGGTAAGGAAAGACAGCAGGGTAGACCAGCGGCTGATGTAATTTGAGAAACTGCCACTGAAACCTGCATTAATTTATACCAGTAGAAAATATTGCCTAGCATGAGGATTAACTTTGAAGGAGGTTTTGATTTCTTGCTAGTATCAGAGCTAACTTTTTCAGAGGCAAGAAATGGGATAAAGTTTTCATCATTCTCTCTTGTGTAGGGCCGGAGGGTCAGCGTGGAGGGATCTCTGAAGGCATCAGTTCTCACCACTAGGGCTTTAAATATGAACTTAAACCAACATCTATGCAGCAAACTTTGGGGGTAAAGAGAAATCTAGTATAAATTTGTAGGTGTAGATATGTCATCCTACCTTGCTATTTTATAGACTACTAATTGCTATTTTGTCAGTGGCTGGCTTCAAGCTTAGAAACACAAATGTATGTTTTGGTGGTCAGGTAATTTAGTAACGGATTCTGGATTTTTCATTACGAAGTGAAAATGGAATGTAACAATATGATCGTGAAGGATAGATCTAGTGCTGGGTTGGAGTTTGGTCTTTTGTTTTTGTTGGTTTGGTTTTTTTTTTTCTTAAGCACTGAAAATACAGTAAGCATGCGTTGCTGCTTTCTAGTGGAAGCTGACATTGGCTAGGAGGAAGGGTTGTCATTTTGGGCTTGGCAGGGCACAGGCTGCTGTGTTGTGGTTTCTGATCAATGCTGAGTATGAGCAGAGCAATCAACAACTGTGCAGAGCACAGTGAGAACAAGCTTGTGTCTGCTTGCAGAAGGCAATCTTTACAGCGTCTATAAAATGAAGAAGTTAGCATCTGTTCCTTATATCTTAACTCCTTAGACGGGGAAGGGGGAGGATTGTGAAGAGGTGAAGACTCTGCAGTTCGATTTCAGCATGCTCTGTGAAAAAGACAGGGTGGGTTAATGTATTGAAATTATATATACAGGAGATAGAATTGTCCTAGTATTATACAAATTTCCTTACTTCAGAGCAGAAAAGAAAATTATATGTCTGTACATTACNTAGCATGCTCTGTGAGAAAGACAGGGTGGGTTAACGTATTGAAATTATATATACAGGAGATAGAATTGTCCTAGTATTATACAAATTTCCTTACTTCAGAGCAGAAAAGAAAATTATATGTCTGTACATTACCTTACACATTCAGCTTTCTCCAGGAGTTGGAGCGCTTGTGATTTTTCTGACCTGAAAAAAGCCAACCATCTGTTTAAAAGAACCATTGTCACACACAACTGCCCAACACAACCAAGCAGCATCTGTGCATTATCCTGCAGCAAATCATTAAAGATATTTTTTAATTCTGTAAGTAAAGACCATACCAAAATACTTATAAATTAAGTTTCTGTAATTTTAAGTCTTAATACAGTAGGGAAAGTTTTTATGCTTCAGGCCGGCATCTGGCTTAAATCAGGGCTAACTCCTGCTGCTTCGAAATCTCTTAAGGCTGCCTGCTTAAACCACTTTCAACAGCTGTGCCTCCCTTCTAGTGTTAACTTTTGGGTTGTCCCATCAGTGAGATCAAGCCGCAGCATCCTGCTGACTGTGCAGAAAGAGTTGTAGCTATGGCACATAAATGTTAGTCTTGCCCAAGTCTCTGCATGGTTGAGTATTGTCATTTCTGACATAGAGGAGGCATGCCCAAAGGTAGGTTTTGCTTGGTGTTCCTGAGACGTTCAACCACGAAACATCTGATATCATCAGAAAGCATGTTTCTGGCATGGAAACAAATAGGTTCCATGCTCTTCCTCTGTATCTTGCAACAACAAGAAGGGCAGTGGGAGATAATCCAAAATTTCTTTGGATCTTTTTTCTTTCGGGTTCTTTTTTGATATTTTGCAGAGGAATGTGGTTTCCTCACAGGTAGTCAGAAGAACACTATATATGCTTTTAAACTGTAGAAACTTTCTGCTTTGTTGAGGCATGGTTTGGGTTTCTTTGTAATGACCAAGTCTGGCTGAAGAAGCAAATGTTCTGACATCATGTCTCATTTTTAGTTTGCCATTGTGCCTTGTCACCTGTTGTGACACAAATATGGAAAATAAGATTCATCTTGGCTTTCTGCCTTGTGATTCCAGAATTAATCTTTAGATTTCAAATATGTTTATATGACTCTAATGAAACAGGATCTTTGCTTGCATTATCTTGATGATTAATGCTTACTGCTGAAAAAACAGATGTAACTTAATGTTTAAATAGTTTCCAGACTGCAATTATAATGAATAGTTTGACCAAATTGAATCACGCTGTATATGAGGTCGCTGGTAGTTGCTGCAACTAGTATCTGCACATATGTGCCTGCCTGTTGTTTTAACCTACTCATCGTGTCCAAAGACATAATTAATGTCATAAACCAAGGTTTATTATGCTTTAGTAACTATTATTAATTATTGGGGATATTTGCATTATAATAATAACCAGCTGTCTGTACTGAAAACTGGAACCAGTTATAAAAGGCATTATACAAACAGGGAGAAAGTAGAAGTACTTCTTGCTTTTCTTCAGTTATTAAAAGTATACCTCATAACTACTTTTTAAAGTATGGTATAGACATTGGAGAGAAGCTTTGTCAGCTCTGTGGTTTTGAGCCACATTTGACCAGACACTCCTGTTAATGATCTGCCCAGGTGTCTTGCCAATGGACTTTAACTGACAGCAGGAAACACTCCTGGCTGGATGTATGATTAATAGTATTGCGAGTGCAGCGCTCAAAGTAATTGCAATGGTTTTCTTTTGTCCAGCCTTGTGGACACTTGAGTACTGCAACACCGTGTTTGCAGATGTTCAGGAAAGAACCTCTAAGTCTGGGAGGAACCGGTTCAGACCCAGGTTTTTGCAGTTTCTGTCACAGTAATGCATACTGTAGCTTCTTTCCTCAGACCATTTTGTCCATTCTTTTGAATATATCTTAAAAGCTTATTATGTGATGCAAGCAAATACAAACAAAACCATAGCAGATAAATAAACTCTCTTTATCTCCATTTTTATTACTGCTGCTAATGATGAAGCACTCCAGGCAAGAAATAAAGTGAAAGATTGCTTGCATTGTCTGGAAGGCAATTGTCCAAGATCCATGTCTTTTTGAGAACTAGATATAATTTAGCTTTGGACTACAGGTTACTAGACTGCAAATTTAATGAATAATCAAGAGGAATTGTTATTTCACGCTTAATGTTCCTGCTAGGAGTGTATTTACAGTTCAGTATTTTGTTTGAATGGCAGTGCACATCAAGAGAAAACAATTACTTAATTGCAATACTGAAGGACTGCTCACTCAGGTTTTAAAGGAAAAAAAAATCACACTGAAGTAGGTATAATTAGAAACTTGCATCCGTTTATATGATTTTTAATCTGGGCTTTCTGAAGTGTGATTTCTGTCCTCCAAACTGTTTGTATACAGACTTCTAAGAGATTTTTTTTTTTTAACTGTCAGCAGCCTATAGAAGATAAAGGTATTGCAGATGAATTTGTTAGGCAGCCTGCGGGCTGACATCCCTTCCGGCAGTTGGCCCTTTACGAACAAAAGTTACAGAAGCCTCCCTTCCTACCTGAACTACAAATGATAAAAAGATAGATAGTAGGGTAAAAATATTCCTATTGTAGGCCTTTGCTGAAATGTGTGAGGACAAATTTGCAGGTAACATAATTCATCAATTTCACTGTAATTCCCAGAAGAAAATCTGAGCTATGGCAGCTTTATCGGATGAAACCCTTAACTTCTGTTTGCATAAACTCAAGAAGTTGTATCTGGAATCACGTTAGTATTTATAGGGTCTGAATGGTAAGGAAGGGATTAATGTGACGGGCTAATCCAGTGAATAATTAAGTATGCCTAGTATAGAACATGAAAGTGCTAGTAGACATGAGGGAGCAAAGGATTGCCCAGAAGATGATAAAGAGCATCTGAGGCCTGGTGGAAATGAGAGTGTCAATGTCTTGGCAGGACCTATGAATTTCAGCAGGCTATGACTTTGATCTGTGGATGTACTCTTAAGAAGTGATGAGAGCCTGCGTGTGTGGGTTTTTCTTCAAATAGATGACCTATTCATGGTTAGAAAAATAGAGCTGAGGCTGGCTGAGAAGGCAAAATATGATTCTAATAGAAGCCCACACTGCAACAGGAGCCAGGGGATCAATTTCTGCTCAGTTGTATGTTGCTCATAACCCTGGGTAAATCACTTAATGGAATTTATGATGTACTGATCCAGCCATGAAACAGATGTTTGACTTCCCCACTTCACAGAATGTTATAAAGCTGGAAACATCTGATCAGTTAAGGATGGTATGGTGATGAGGGCTGCATTAATTCTGGAGATAAAGATGTTCAGGGTGGGACTCCAGCTTTGCTGAATCCCAGATCTATAACCTGAGAAGTTACAACGGTGATTTCATTTGATCATCATGAACTGCACACATTTGCAGACTATTTGAAGAGGAAATATTGAATGAATCGAAATTAGGAAATAAGCTATTTTGTGTTCTAAGATATCATTAGTCTTAAGGCAAACATTAATTAAAAGTACTGATTTCTCAAAACAAGGGCATGTTGTTCTTGAATGCCCTGCACGGTCTATGCTGAAGGGATGAAGCTGTTCTAGGTTTTCGAAGCCACCATTCACAAAAGAAGAGCCAGATCTGTCACCAGATCTGGTAATGGAATGAAAAAAAAAAAAATTCAGTCTCACAGTACTGAAAGACAGATTCTCGGAGTGCGTGATATATTTGCTATTGCAACACAACATACGGCTATAGCTGGCACTATTTCCACAAAGACATCCCATATGCTTGCAGTCTGTAAGTTGTTTGCAGAAAGCTTTACTGATTCATCCCAAATATGTAATCAGATGAGTAAAATAATAAGGAAGTGATCTAAGTTTCTTACAGGTCAGTTTTTTATTTCTGTGTACTGAATTTCATAAAATCGAAGTAACATTTTTCTAACAGATGAGAAAGCAATCATGCTAAGTACCTGGACGTTGCAGCCAGGCAAATCACAAAATTAGTTATCTGTCAAGTTTTGCTTCAGAAATGGTGATGTTTGTTGGAAAAAGCATGAAGCAGATACAGACATTTTTTGCATGTTGAAAGGTATTTCTCAGGCATTATTCACAAGTGTGTTTAATCTCTCCAATGGATGTTTCCTGATGTTTTCCCTTCCTTAGGAAGAGGAATCTAGGAGGAACAGGTTCCTATTTTAACAGTCACTGCTAGAATCTGATCAGAGTAACCTAGACTTTCTTCCGTAACATGGGAAAGCTCTATCTGTGAGAAATTGAAAGGAGGGAAACAGCTATGCCTACACTCTGGAAAATAATAAAAAAAGATTTGGAATCTACTGGGCTTTTAGAACCAGCACAAGTCCAGAGGTAAGACCTTGACACAAATGCTCTTGTCTTTTCACAGACACACCAAGTTATTTTCATCTCTTGCGATTCTGGTGGAATTGAAGTCAGGATCCATAGTGAAACTTTGCAAGGGAATGCTCTCAGAAACTGGCTCGAGGGGACTGCAGTGAGTGGCTCTGCTACAGACAATCTGTAAGTTTTTATTGTATCATCACGAACATACCATGCACTAAGGCGATACGTGATGGGGATAATTATGAAAAAAAGGATTTGGAAGTTCTGGCCCAGTCTTGAACATTTTCTTTCTGTGTGTGTACAAAAAGTTGTTTTGAAACAAAATCATGTTGTTATTACATGAAAAATGACATATTAACTCTTTAGTTAGCTTATTTGTTACCGGCAAGAGATCTCCTCCTGTTGATGTCAACCATGGCTTTTTTAAAAAAATCATTTGTAAAAAAACCTTTCTTAAACTTTACTTCCTTACTAATAATTTGTGAACCTGAGGATTAGAAAGCCTTTTCTAGTACAAGATCAGACTCTGATAGGATTTGCAAGTTAGGGAAGTGTTGCTAAAGCAATGCTTTCTGCAAGCAGACAGCCATTTGCCACTGCAAGTGAGATTTTGGTGGCTGCAGGGTCCTC
Organism: Steatornis caripensis; assembly: GCA_013398225.1. Classification (NCBI taxonomy): domain Eukaryota; kingdom Metazoa; phylum Chordata; class Aves; order Caprimulgiformes; family Steatornithidae; genus Steatornis; species Steatornis caripensis. The sequence continues at coordinate 473,463 of VZSC01013062.1, forward strand.
AGGAAAGGTCTGACAGTTCAGTTTCAATACCACTGCAGAGTTTGGCTCCCACTTACCACAACTCATATGTTGCTGAGGCTTAGGTGTAGATATTAATTCAATTACATGAGCATCTTGGGGGAGCCTATTAGAGGCTTTTTCTTCTCTGCTGTCAGAATGAGAAAGGTTTTTTTTCTGGGAATATAGCGTTTTTCAGGTTGCACGTATGCAGACAGTTAAAACACAGCAGAGACACTATAGTAAATATGCACCTGTGTAATACTGAAGATTGCAAGGATAAGCAAAGAAGGTTTTAATCATGTTGCAAACCAGAGGAGTCAAGGATTTTCTTTTGCTCGCACGAGCGAAGTTATACACGACTGAATCCTTGCTAACGTGGAGTATTTAAAATGTTCCTTCAAAAGTAAACATATTGAATGTTTAGCGGTGTAAAGATTTTAACAAAATGTTAATGGTCGCAAAATCATGAGCACGCAAAAAAGAAATATTTGAACTCCTCAATGCAGGGACAGGAATATGTATTGCAGGAGTGTGGTCTGTCATTGACTGTTCTCTGAAGCTTAGGAAACCTGGGCTTTGTTAGAGTTGTCATCAACTTAAAGCATAGACTAAAAAATGTCTTTGTCTCAAGCCAGGAGATAATAGTGTTTCTGCTCACATGTTGGCTGTCTTTTCTTTTTGGAAGATTTCTGTTCAGAGACTGCATATTCTTTTGATTAGGGACCTGCTTTCCTGGGCAGCAGGGAAATATATTTTGAGATTCATTGGTGACCTGGGTGTGACTATGTCAAAACCAAAAGGAATAAATTCAAATTCATTCCAAAAGGAATTCATTACAAAATGAAATAGTATTTTGTTATAAGGACGAAAGAAGTGAGACATAATCAGAAGAGGTTACAAAGCTATTAATTGTCAGCCCTAACAGCAGCTCAAATGGGAAAATAAAGGCAGGTGGTGTTTCCTTTAGCCTAAATTATGTTGAACCATAAACAGATTTTGGTTAAATTGTAAGCAAGGGAGCACAAGAAAATAAGTTTAGGGGTTTTTTTTGCTTGCTTGAAATATCATGGAAAAATCCAGTATCCAAAAGAATTAGACATGTGAGGCTCAGCTGATGGTATCAGTGAAGGATGCATGTTCACAGCAGTTTTGACCCTGAAATTTCTAAAGCTCATCTCTGAATACGCAGAGATAGAGCAAAACATGAAGATGATCTGCTCAGAATATGTTCTGCTTTAGCCTGTGAGTACACACTGCCGGCAGCTGCAACAATTGCACAGCACTTTGGCATAATTTTAATTTAACTGAGCTAACACGCATGTTAATGTTCATTCTTGTTCTTCATTGCCTTACAAATCCAACGGCTCCCACTGTCTTAGAGGAAGTTTGCTTTGGGCCCAATGGAGAGTGATTATTTTCTTGCCAGACCTTAAAAAAAAATCCTTTTATAGTCTTTTCTATCCATTCTGTCACCTTTGGACATTTGGACACTTCTGTACTCAATTTCCTGTTTAATCAGCCAGTCTCACTTTCTCTAATCTTGCTTGTCCTCTAACTAAATGGATTTTTTTCTCTCTGTGTCTGCTGCATCGTGAGCAGACTTTGCTGAAGCACCATACTGTTTGTTAAAAGTTTCTCTAGAAGTTGTGAAGATTCAGTTATGCTCCTATCCCAACATGCATGATTTTATATACAGAAAACCACATATTCTTTAGCATAGTCTTGTTATTTTGGGGGCCTTCTACCTACTATTTCTTGTAGTGGAATCTGACCATCTGTCTGGTGCTATTGTGTGTGAGAAGTGATGGATTCTGGCTGTGAAGTGAATAGAAAGGAGTAAATGAGTCCTGCGTAAGGGTGCGTGAAGTGCTTGCAAAGGCACCTTAAGTTGAAAAAGCAAACCATGTGCTTCAGAACAAGTTACTAGAAAGGTGCAAATGCATTGAAAATGTGACTATGGGTCATATGGATATGTTTGAATGAAGTTCTTCTCTTTTGAATAAGAAGTTCTTCTCTTTTGAATAAGAAGTTCTTCTCTTTTGAATAATAACTTCTTTATGGAAGACAGCAAGTAAGCACAGCCGTCCTGATGGTATTTTTGCACTGAAGTTCTTTAGGAGACCAAGAAAATTATGTACCTGCGTGACATGATTAGAATTGTGTTCACAAAACGTGACATCTGACCTTACAAAAAAGAAAATCAATGCAGAACAAGTCCTGATTAGATTTTTTTTTTTGCCAACATTGCACTTAAACTAAAATGAATGTGCGAGGTGAAGCGCAGTATGTAAACTACAGGCTTATCGTTGTGCTCTGAGAGGATGAACAAAGAATTTGCAATTTGTTTTGTCGCACAAAGTCACGTTTTTACCACACCTCTTGTAAATAGATTGCATTTGTTTCGTTATTGCCTGGAAGAGATGTTTGGCAAGTTAAATGTCTAGAAGGATTCAGATCCACATTTTTAGAAGTTCATGGACTAGGCAGTAAATTTTTATTCCATTCCAAGGAAGAGCACAGTTCACCCTTTCCTGTTTACATACATAGGTGCTCTGCCATTTGGAAGCAGAATGTAAATTGCTTGTAACTGAACAACATTTAGTTTGCTTGTTTTCCTGTTCAAAACAAAAAGTAAATTATTTATTTGCAAGTGTTCTTTCAGTTTATTTTAAAAAACATGACTTGTGTTCAAAAAAGTACATAAGTGATGCACATATTAGAAATTCAGAACTTCTCAGAAAATTTGTCTCGGGTATCTCAGACCTGCTTACTGCTCCTAAACACATAATTTTTTTGCTAATTAAGTCCCTTGATGACTAAGTATTTGCCTCTGGGGGATGCTCAGGACCACTTTAATTTTAAGTAGCTTCTTCAGCTAATTTCCAAAACGAGATTGTGCATATTTTACCAGATCTGTGAGCTGTTCTTGGGGCACATCCCTACCATACAGCTCTCAGAGTGCATGAGTTGTGCTCGGGGAACCAGCAGAGAGACTGTGAAGGAATGACATTATAATGGTAATGGATTAATTGAGGAGGGAGGAAATATTGGAGCTGATCGGTTTAGCTAGCCACTGTCTACAACCAGTACCATTTCCTACATGATGATGTACAATTTTGTGTTTGATAAATGTGCAGCCTTTCTAAATTCAGAGAATAGTTATGATTAGTATAGCAGTTATAGCCTGGCACACTTAACTCCTGTAAACAGCTTTACGTGCCTGTGCAGATGCGTAAGAGTGAAAAAATAGCAAAGTGAAATACAGGTATTTTGAGAAAGCAATGAAGTTTCACAAAATGTTCCCTTCTGCTTCTCAGGGTGCTACTAGTGAATGACGTACCCGTACTTTTTCCTCTAGAAATAAGGAAGAAAATGTGTAAAACCACCCATTTCCTGACTGTAATTGATATTTTGTAACCATGTACTGTAGAATAAGACTTATCGTTACAGGAGTACTAATCGTTGTCAATCAGTAATACTAATCAGTAATGACTTTTCATAAATCTCACCAAGAGCAATCGTACCGCTCTAGCTTGGGACCTGTTATAAAAAATTGCCTGGGCTATCTAATCTCTGTGCTAGACAGAGCTGAAAATGCTGGCTCAAATTAGTTTGTGATAGAAGCAGATATCTCTGTTTTGACATGCCTGAGCTTGAAAAGATCTTCTTTAGCAGAAAATTGGGTAAAAGCTTAGTATGTCTTAATCCCAAATTTGAGATTTCATTTAAAAGTTTATAAGGACAATTTCTGTATTTATATTTAATTTTATCTGAAGCTGCAGGAACTCCATCACCAGGGAGCTGAGCTTTACCCTTCTCCCTCCGTATTCTTCTGCTGAAGAGCATCTCAAACTTGACCAAAAAAAAAAAGCCAGGCTGGGCACTTTCTGTTTATCAGCTGTGGTGGGTTTTGTGTTGGCTGAGGACCCTGAATGGAAAGGAGTCCATCAAGTCATCGGCTGTGTATCAGTGTGTGCCCCTCTGGTTCTTCCAGCAGTATATGCTCGTATACTTTGTCCGTACAACTTTTAAGTGATTGAAGTGACCAAGTTTTCATATTTTCCTTTGGGAAACTCTTTTATGCAGTTTTTCCTGATGCTGTGCTTTAATTTTTCTTTAACCATCGACCAAGACGTTTAACCATGTCTTTATGCCATTGCTGTAGGGTGTAACCCTTGTTTCCCTTTGCAATTTCTGTCTTGTTTTTCTCTTTATATGCTTCAAATCATTCTGAACAGCATTATTATTCTCACTCTTTATTGACTTTATTAATTCTGTGTATATTTTGTTAGCTCCGATGTAGTATTTTTTTTTTCCTGTGTGAATCTTTCTAAGTCAGCTGATATCTTTCTAGAACTGGGATGTTGAAAACAGTATGTGGAGAGGAAATCTACCTTTCAGTGTCTCTGATACAAAATAATGACCCTGTGCACACCCCTCAAAATTGAAAACTCATGTGATATTGCAACTATTATTTTTTTCTTCTTACAAGTGCTTTTAAAACACCTCCGTTTAAACAAAGACATGTTTGGCTTCCCATATAAGGTCAGACTATGTGGCTTCTCAAGGATGCTCCTGGAATTAAACTATGCCCAGCTAAGCGTAGGATGACTATAGCTATGCTTATAACATCCATTTTATAGTTCCTATTTAAAATCTCTGACTGCTCCTTGGCTTCTGTCTGTAGGTACCAAACTCTCAGAGGCTGCCTAACACTGCATTGATACCTGAGCTATCATTTGTAGAACTAAGGCTTTTCTTTTCCCTGTGCTGTTTCAAGACGGTATTTGGATTTTGATTTTATTGAGACATTTTGGGTTTTACTCATTTACCTTGACTTCTGTTTTATAACTCCTTCTCTATCACCCTCACAGTTACCTTGAGGCCATCTCTGAATATACATTTGCATTTTTTGCATAGGATTTTTCAAAGAGTGATGCTGAAGATCTGATTAACAAGATGTCTCTTCCTAGTTCGGTCTTCCAGTAACTTCAAACAAGATACATTTCTTGGGGGAGGGTAGGATGAGGGAAGAAAATAGGCTAGAGGCATATTTTCTCAGCAGGCTGTATTTTTGTAGCATTAGTTTTAAAACCGATGCTTTCTAAAACGTCTAGGAACTGATAACTTGAAAAAATATTAATATTTGTCTAAGATGAAATGGTTCTGCTTTCACCTGTCTGTTAGTTTAAAATCTGCCTAATTTGGATTTTTTTGTTGTTGTACAGAGAATTTTGGCAACACCAGCACTCTCAAGCAGCATCAGAGAGTTCAGTAATTCCAAACTGGGATTTGGTGCAAAAATCGAACGTAATAGAAGTTCAAATGCACTCACCAAAGCTATATCCTAGAGAAAGGGCAAACCATTGTACACTCCCCTCATTTAAATGGCTTACAGTAATTAGCATTTTCATATTTATAGTTATTGAAGCATCTCCTGAATATCAACTAAATTCAAATATTTTAATTTTCCCTTTTTTATGCTTTCTAAGCAACATGTTGCAATTTGACTGCAGATTAAATTGTAAAAACCAACTACAATCTAATTTTGAGCACCCCTTTTTCCAAGTTTGAGCTACCTGTTTAATTGCCTTTTCTCTATGCAAAGGCATTATTAAATTACTTACTTTTATTTCCTTTTCCAGACCTAATACTGATTTTTACTGAGCCTTGGGGGGGAAAAAAATACAGCATGTTAAAATCTTAACAATGAAAATTTATGATAGTTTATGTTTATTTCCTGTTCTGTATTCAGTAAGCATCCTTTTCCACATTCAGGCTTCCTAACCTTTTTTTCTATGAGTTCTAAGAAAATTTTTGGGCCTCTTCAGAATTAACATACAAAGACCTACCTACCTTTATACAGCGCCTTCAAACATTTGTCTTCCATTTCCTGTAATTCCTATTTATCACCAAATGCATAGCATCACTTGTATTGTAACTAGACCTGGTGGAGAACTTTGTGACTGAGTTGATATAAGGGAGGTTTTTATGTGTTTGTTCCTGTTGAAACTATTAATTGAAACCTGATAAAAATACTTTTCATGAAAGCAGGAAAAGCAGAGGAGCAATTTTCCCTGTACATGCCTACACACAGCTTGATTACCTGTAATTCACGTTTGTATCAGTCTTGCGCTTCAGGTGACTACTTAAGACAAGATTATTTAAAAGGGGTGTATTTACCTTACAAGTGTCAGTCCATTTCTGCCTGATTATTTTCAAAATATCAATGAAACTTCAATAGTATCTAAAATATGAAGTATATCGCCATCACATGTTTGAGCTTTAATAGTATATCTTCATTGGCTTCCAAAGTTAATACTTTTAACATTTTAAGATACTAAATGCGGTTTGGTGGAATGTAAATTCTACCATTTGGTAGAATGTAAATGTAGAAATTAATCTATATAATATCTCAAAGACTGCTATAGACAAATTGAAGCTTTCGAAAACTTCTATTTGTTGAAAGGGCAATGTTACAGGTGTTTGTCAGCCATGAGCACATGGAGATTATTGAGGCGTGCACTAGAAAATAGGTTATCTCTATGTGCTGGAATAGAAAGGACATAAAAAAATTAAATTGTTAGAAATTATATTTACACATTAAGGCATGCCTTATTGCAATTTTTTATTTTGTCTTGGGATCATAAGGGCATGGGTAATACAAAGATACTTCCAGTAACTGAATACTGCCTATTTTTATTTCAAATGGCACCAAAACAAAGATGCATTGGGTTCCCTCTGAAGCAGAGGAAACACTTTTTTACAGTGGGAGTGACAAAGCACTGGCACAGATTGCCCGGGGAGGTGTGGTGGAGTCGTCTTCCTTGGCGATGTTAAAAAATTGCCTGGATGTAGTCCTGGGCAATTGGCTTTAAGTGGCACTGCTTGAGCAGGGGGGTTGGACAAGGTGACCTCTGGAGGTCTCTTCCAACCTCAGCAACTCTGTGATCTGTCTTGAGAACAGTTTTACTTTGTATTGTTTTAATTAGACCGGTAAGGGTAAGTTAGAAGTCACTTCGTTGTCTTGTGATTTAGGACTTTTCTGTATGTCTGTCTTTTAGGCATCATCATCTGTGTGTCTGATCGCTTATGGTCTTGTTGGCCTGTGATTTCAACACTGCTGCTTTGCCTTGAGGCCCACAGCTAGGTAGTCAGGCAATTTGTATCACCACAGACCTCTGGTAAGAGCAATGTGTCCTCTGTGTAGTAGTAAACTGCATTTTTGAGATTTAATTAAAATAATTGGTTTATACCAGCTAGATACACTAGTTGTTCCACCCAGCTAATTAAAATGGTTAATATAGGAAAGAGGAAATAAGACCTTATTCCTCACCTGCTCCTTCTTAAATTTTCTACCAAAATAAGCTTCAGCTAATGTCACCTATATTAATACGGCACATCTATTACTATTTTTCTTTTCTAAATCAAGGCTGTTTACAAGGCTTAAATGTCAGTGGTTTCTAGTTTCAGAAAAATAATGTTTCCCTATAAACTAAGATAATGGACGTTTTCTCTTTGCTGACATTATGGTGGAGGATTGATTCATGTCACACCGAGAGAAACCCTAAACGTAAGCAATTAACAATGGATTTCAATGCCTTGCTCTGTGAGCAGTGTTAGAAGTATAAATGAACAATTGCAAAAGGGAAACCTAATCTAATATATCTAGTGGATTAGTGCCTCAGGCCTACGGTGAATTTTCAGAGCAATACAATCCTGGGTTTTATGACCCTACACTTCATAACAAGATTAGAAATAGACTATTTGTTCCTGTCTGGAAACTGAGAAAGGTTGGCAAGATCAGCGTGCACTTAACCTCATATATTTAAGAACTTGACTTAGGGAACACATTGCATTTTTGACAGAAGAATACTGAAGACCTAAATTTCATTTATACTCAGTTTGTTTATTGAGAAGCTACAGTTACTGAGAAAGTATTATTGTTAACACATGTAGTGATACAATGGCACTGTTGATGTAGGCTTCATTTTCTGAATGTGTAATAGAGGGAAATTTGTAGTTAGAGGATATAATCTTTTATTAGGTAAGCTGACAAGACCAGAGACAAGCTTTGGGGTTTAAGGCCTTCCATCTGGTTTACAGTGAGCAAATAAACAATACAAACTAAGAGTACATAGTGTGTTTTAAATGAATTATTCTAAACAGACCACCTGAAAGAAAAGCGTTTCTGGACTCTACGGATCTAAGTTAGCAGTTCGGCAAAAGGGAGATGGGCTATGATGCTGTCATTTGAATAAATATGCAAGCATGCAGTTATGGAGGGCTAGCAATTGTGCAAAAAAGATTGTGTGTTTTGTTGAGGATAAGATGTGGAAATGGTTGGTGGCTAACCATTATATAACCTAATAATGCCTTTTAAGGCTATACGATATTTTCTTTATATAGGTTTCTCCCTCCTGGCAGGTGAAAAGGAATTATCTAAGTTTATTTCATTTATGTCTCCTAGCAGCTTCCTTATCTGTCCTACTGACTTGCTTTTGAATGCTGCTAAATCTCTTAAACTCTGAAATCTTTTACCTCTGATGAGATCTGTTTTGTTGGCTGTTTAGGGAAATGGTTTTAGCTACCATCCTCTCAGAACTCCTGGCTTCAAATACTATCTGCTCTTCTGCTTCCTTAGAGCAGTGGCTGTCCTGTAGCTAACATCAAAGAGCTAATACCAAGAGAGTATGAATGAGAGGCAACACTAAAGTCTCCACAAAGGTGAGAAGCACAAAATGCCTTCTTTATACCAGGAGGAGGTGACCCCCTAGAAAAGAGGAGGGGACTGGGAAAGTGTCTGATGCACAGGAATTGAAGGCATTCCACTGTCCTGTGTCACGTGGGACGTGCTGCTAAACACAGAGCTGACCTGCCAGACCTGATGCCAGCAGTCCTCACCATGTTACTTTACCCGGGCTTTGCACAAGCTGACTACTCAACAGCTATTGCCAGGAAACATGCTGCTCATCTTAGGTGGAGCAGTAAGGAAGAGGCATCTGAATTGCAATCAGGACAGTTTTAAACTTGCTTCCCTACTGTAGTTTTTGGGTTCCCCCCCCCCACGTCCTGCAATGATGTGGTTTAAAAGTGGCAAATGCTGTTGGGCGGGAAAGGACTATACCCTTCTGTCTCCTCAAAGAGCTGAAGATATTGCCAGCTCTGCATGAACACACTTCATTATCCCAAATAAAGCTGGAGGTGTCCTGTTGCATGGTTGAGATTCTTGTAGAAAGGAACAGGAAGTTCATAGATGTTGAGGAGCAATGAAGGAAAAATCAGACATAGGCCCTGTTAGCTTTACTGCAGAAGAGAAAAATAACGTTTTGGGACTAAATACCATCTGTGCAGGATTAGTAGTTATAATTCACCTAGTGTTTCCTGTTGGTTGTTTCTCTGCTCAGAGTAACAGGACTTTCCTGTAGTGCATGCGGGTATGATTTAGCAGGGTGGCCTCTTCACGTGTTCTAAAACTTTACCTAAGGATTGGTTAAACTTAGTCCTCCCATCTTAGCTGGTGGTTCAAGTCGTAATGGTCTGGATCTCCTGAGTCATTGTAAGTTTGGAGCTTCAGCTCGAATTTCTAAGGCTGCTTACTCTCCTGCATGCCTTTCAGGCAATGTGAGGGAGAAAGTAAGATATGGAGAGGAGGGAGGATAATTGCATGCATGCACATAAAAGGTATGTTTTTGCAAGCTCATAATGATTTCCTGAGCCCAATGAGTAAACAGAGCTTGGTGAAAAGGATAGGCATAATTTTTCCTACAAAATGTTTTCATACAAATACATAAGAAACTGGCAAGTAGTTTGCACAATGCTCTGATGCACGTGGATGCCTTCACTACTTAAAAGCTTGACGTTGATAATTAAACGTGAGGCAAATACGCTCTAATATTTCAAGATAGTCACTGGATTATCCTTTTATCTTCATGTGCCATGTGGTTGCTGCAGCTCAATCAGAATGTACTCAGGCTGTTCGTGAGGAATATACTCCTCTCCCTCTTTCTGAGAAAGCTATGAGGGGGCAATTGTACCTGGAGAAAGTAAGGAGCTGGGGGTATGTAGAGATTGGTGTGTGCTAGAAAGTGGAGCATTCTCAAATCTGCAAATAATGTTGTAGCTAAGAAGTACAAGAAAAGGCCTAGGTTTAAACATGAAAATAACTCTATATATTATGACAGTTCATACACCATAGTGCTCGTTTCTTGATAGCTGTGAAACATTATCCCCATGAAAAAATGGAATATTTGGCTTGGTGGGAAATATGCCTTAATAAAACTAAAACATAAATGTGTCTGATTACGCAGTTTACCAGGCACGTAATTTTCACTCGGATTCAAAAGCCACGAGATTACTAGATAAAAGTTGGTTAAAGCATCTTGACTGCTGTGCAAGTACACCAATATAAAATGGCAGAGATACTGTCTGTTCTTAATAGCTAATATGAACATTGAAGTGTTCAAATTGCGTGCTCTGGGGTTAAGCTAATGTGAATTGACTTAGTGGTGTTCTTTTAAAGGTTCATACATAAATAATTGATTTTTACTTAAGAATGAGCATCCTTTAAAATAAAATAACAATAAAGAATTTCAGTTGTGAAAGAGTTTACTGGCAAAGAAAACCCAAAATGGTTGGTCTGTGCATTTATTCTCACTTCTCTTAAGAGCTGTGGATTTGAGCAGGGAGGGGAATTTTACCAAGTAAATTAAAAAAGAAATTAACAAGCTTTATAAATACGAAGCTGCAGAGAAAGATAGTGCAATAGTAGTTTGCAAAAGCAGGCAGACATCATTGAGGTTAAACCATATTTTTCTTAAGCTTCTGTCAGTGCTCTTTGTAAAATAAGTGAAAGAGAGAGAGTAGGGGGTAGCTGGTTGTTAAGGCTCTTGCCAGGATGTCCTGTTTTGATTCAGGAGGAACAAGAAGCTGAAATACCTCTCCTGTATCTCGAATGGTTACCTAAATCATCTGACTGCTCTTTGATGTCATCTCTTGCTTTCACTGTGTCCTTTCCATAGAAATGGCTCCCTGGACATACCAAGAAAGGATTTTCCTTTTTTTTTTTTTTTTTTTTTT
>VZSC01013062.1:493651-512742 GCA_013398225.1 Steatornis caripensis
ATATATATATATATATATATATATATATATATAAAAAAAAATTTGTTATTATTTTGTTTTGTTTGTTTTTTTCTGAAAATGTAGGCTTTGAAAAAAACACGATGGTATTACATTGGTTGCCAATAATTGCAAATCTGTCAGCAGGCGTTGGTTGGCATGCTTGGCCCTTTTGGGGTTATGGTACCAAAAGTCAGTGCTGATGAGACATATTCATGGTAGGAAATACAAGAAATTTAATTTTCAGCATTGATCAGTGGAATGCATCTAGGCTTTTTTCAATAATGAAAAAGAAACCCCAGACATTGCAGCATTAAAGCTTGCAGTTTACTTTCTTACAAAGCTACCTGCAGCAATCGAAGCTTCTTGACCAAGTCTATGTAAATTATGTGAATAGGTTTTAAAAGGTCAGCCTCAAATTGTAATTTCACTAGCTGTGGTCCAGGGGACAAACTTTTTACTACACAAAGCTCTCCATGAGAATAATGCTCTATTTCACCTCTACAATAATAACCTGGATGATAGAAAATGTATTGTAGGAATCAGAGATTAGTTTTGCCTCACTCTTTGAATGACATTTCTTCGGTTCCTCTGTTAAATAGCCCACCGGTGTGTGAGTTCTGACACAGTCCTGGCAACTGAAGCTGTCCTGAATCTTACTAAGTCTTTACAAGCAGGTGTATTGCCAACTATTGTTTTTCTATTGCTTTAACTAAAAGCAAATCAAAAGGAAGTGTGGTATTTTTGAAATGCTGAGGAGGCTTGATGAAGATTTTTTTTTTAACTGTACAAGGGATTAGATATTGGAGAAATGTCTGATGGTAGAGCTTCTTTTTAGAAGCTGGATATAACACAAATATATTCTTCTCTATCTCTCCTTTTCTGTGAACAGATACTATGCAGTAGTACCGATTCACGCAAACAAAATATCCCTTTTCCAAAAACATACTAAAACCCCAGAACACACTCTCTCTTTTTTTTAATGTTGTGATACCTGAGTCTTCTCTCATCTTCCACTTTTCATCTCAAGCCAAAGCAAATAGGAAATCTTTAATCCTAAATGACGTTTTTCTCTATGGTTGATACGATTTCAGTTAAACCATTTCACTGTGAGATTTGCTGATTTACTTTGGGTTTGTTGGGTTTTACATACCTCTTTAAAAACTAAAAATATCTTACGGTTTGCTGGAGAGAAATAAGAGTTCCCATGACATCAGTGTTACCAGTAGAGGTAAAGTAGTTGCAAGCTGTGGCATCGTTAAGCTTGTCCATTTTTAATCAGATCCCCCAGAGCGTTGAAAGTACTTTCTGAGTCTGGACTAATGAGGAGCAAAAGTGAATATGTCACCTGAGCATTCAGGTGAGGAGGAGCAAAGTTTCTCATGACCCCAATAGCTCTGCGTTGTCACTTCCACAGAAGGAAAAATATGGTTGGTTCCGAAGTAGAATGGTGCATAAAAACCTAAGTGGCTTTTAAAGAAATAAAAACAAGGCCTCAACCTGTGCATCTCTAGTTTCAAATTCAGTGATTGAATACAAAATGCTTCTTTATGAACAAACAGGCATCCAGAAAAATGAAGATTTAATGGGTGTTTTATTTTCAGATCCTTTTTTAAGATTATGTATCTTACAATTATACTGCTGACTGTTTGTATCTGTCAGCAAGACAGCAAACCAGCACAGGTGTCAGCAGTCTGTGCCATCTGCCATATTAGATTGTGCATAGTGCTCTTTAGAACAATGCTATCATCTTAATATTCCAGATACCTTAATGAGTTTCTCAGACTAATTAAATGTGCAACTTGCAGAGATCATTGGATGCCAGATTGTGGCAGCTGGGAAAAAGCTTTGCATTGTTCAGAACGAGTTTTATGATGGTAGAGGCATATTTCAGTTCTTAGTACTTAGGTACAAAACCAAGGTAATATTTAATCTAAAATCAAACAAGTTAATAAGCACTTAAAGCTACAAAAAGACATGTAAATGCAAGTAAGTACAGTAATGCTTTCCAGATGATGATAAAAGCTTAGGAAGAACCTGGTGGCTGAAAGTGACGGCACAACAGAAACGATGCTGATGCCGTGATGGTATGATCTCAGCATCTGGGCTTTGGAGGAGTGGCTGCTGCTCAGATGAGGATTCGAAAGTGGTGGGGTGGGGAAAATAGATACCTAACATCCATATTCTAGTGCAGAGAAACAGCCACTTTCAAAGAAAGAAATACAGCTAAACAGAAAACCATGTACTTTTAAACCGATTAAAAAGTTTTCACCTTTTTCAGTTGTCTTCAAGCTTTTGTATGCTTTTTCAAATTGTTTCTGAGTGACACTAACAAAAACTTGCATCATTTTACTGGCATTAGGTGTTGCATGCTATGCTTACTCAAACACAACTGGAAAAAATGAAAAGGGATAGTGAAAGCGAAAACCAGGTGAATAATTTTTGTCTATTTTAAACCAATTCTTCTTTCTTAGGTTTATGGTTCACCTTGTTTTCCTTCTGCACTGTTCTTCTCTGCAGCAGATCAGGTGATGGATTTCTCATCACAACAAAGATGGAGGCAACGAAGAATATTCTCAGAAGCAGTTTAAATTTGAAGCCTCTGTTGTTAAACCCAGAAATACCGATTCCAGGTTTTTCTTTTATTTGAGGTAGCATACTTCAATTGAGTGTGTTAAATTGTAGGGCTAGTATTTTTACTTAATTATAAACTTTATAAAAATATTCGATGTGGAGGAGTACAATGGAAGGGGCTAGAGCAGGTTTTGCTTCCCTGTGTTGTTGTTTTTTTCTGTGAGTAGTCTAATAACAGATCAGAGGTCATATTTTAACACAGGTAAAACTCTTAGGCTTGCCTGTGTGGGGAATGGGCATTAACAGGACCTTTATGCATGTGTGACATAAGGCTGTCGAAGCTTTATGTGTGTATATACTGGTAGTGTACGTACAGTGACAGCATATGAATAATGCTGTTGAGCAAACTAGAATGTTGTGCATGAGTAGTCCAATGAACAATGGCCAATAATTTGTTCTTGCCAGACTGGAAGCTTTGATTCGACATTTTCCATTTGTGATATTTCCGGGCCAGTGTTTTGGGTCACATATTTGAAGAGAAAGCTGCAAACCTCCAGTAGAATATATGTTTCTTCCCCCAAATCAGTTGAAACGCATTTCCGCAAGCTGATCTTTTATTTGTAAGTATTTTGAGCAGGATAGAACTAATATTTTTTTTTTAATTATTAAGATGGTCAGAAGGTAAATTAATTTCTCAGCAGGAAATGACAGAAATATTTTGCAGAGTGCACGCCTCCAGCGGGAAGCTTTGTGTGAGCGTTGTGCAGGACTGCAGTGGTCTCTCTGCAGTGTTCATGCAGGCCTTTAAGTTTGCTTTGTACAACAGATGAAGCGTGCTAATTGCGTCAAAGGGTTTGTGATTCACTTTATAATTAGAGTTCATCTCGTAATTTTGGCTGGTTTTACCTTGATAGTCTTCAGATTATATATTCTTAGGGCATGGTGCATTAACGGCTAACCTAGTCAGAAAAACTTTCTTCTCTATTGGGGAATTCTTAGCCTTTGTCTAGCTAAAGGACATCATCTACTATGACGCATGGAGAAGTTGAGTGCTGAAAAAATATACCTGTGATACATTAAGCTCTATGCAGAATTGCAGAATTCAATTAGAAGCAAAACCTGTGCTTGTCTTGAAGGAGAGCCTCCCTGTTGGTGGAAGGAAATGTTGGCTGTTAAGTAAGGATTAGATCTGATATGAACCTGCTCTTAATTTTCCTCTCTCTGTGTTTCAAATTAAGTTCTTCACTCAGCAGAAAACAAAAATCCGCATCTCTCAGACTCGAAGCTGCATACAAGACTATGTCATACCCTGTATACAGACTGTGATGCTACCGTAGAGCCATATCGTGAGGCAGGGTAAATTAGTGAGGCAGAATTCAGCAGAAACAACAGTACAAGGAGATCAGTGTAAGGTTTGGATGGGGTAACAACAAATGCAGTTATAAGTTATTACAAGCAAATACTTCCCGTGAAAAATATTTTCCTTAGCCTGGCTTCATATACCCTTCGCAGTTTACCTATTTATGCTTGGAAGCAAAACTGGCAGTTGCTGGATGAAAACAGTAACTATGAACTGGCAAGCTTTAAGAATCTTATTTGATTTAATGTTTGCAAGCATAAGAAAAATGGGCAAACTTGTAACTGTGATTGTCAAACCAGGCATTTTAGTTAAACATTTTCTTTCTTAAATTTTTGGCTGATATTTTGGCTTGTATTCCTCATTTTGCTTCATCAGTCGTACAAAAGTAAGGGGAAAGTGAAATAAGGTAAAAGTTGTCTTTTGACAACAAGATCTGTAATAAAGTCCAACTGTCACATTACTATCTGTAG
Source organism: Steatornis caripensis (assembly GCA_013398225.1). Classification (NCBI taxonomy): domain Eukaryota; kingdom Metazoa; phylum Chordata; class Aves; order Caprimulgiformes; family Steatornithidae; genus Steatornis; species Steatornis caripensis. Next base: position 498,053 of record VZSC01013062.1, read on the forward strand.
CAAATCAGAGGAAATCGGATCAGATTTTACACTCTGGGTCACAGGTGCAGAGACAGTACTTAAACATTTCCGCAAGAAATGAGAATTCTGGGTGCAGGATTCAATGTGTTTGAAGGCAAGTAATGAAGATGAATGTCGATGCGTAATGGATTTCAACTTGGTAGGACTTGTGTCCTCAATATTTTTAGATATGATTCAGCAATTCATTTCGGTGTATGATTTGCATTGTACTTAAATATTTATTCCTAGATGGTGTACATCTGCTGTTTAGTTAGGTAGGCTCAGTTCTTACAACAGTAATTGTAACAATCAATTTCCAACAACAGGAAGTTTAGTTGAATGTTAGTGTGACTTCTTGAGTAAGACATTCAAGGCAAGGCTGGGAGAAATGTGGCACAGCTGGCATTTTCCACTCTGGCTTTTGCCCTTCACTTTTCTATATCTAAGCCTGAGTTTACCTGAAAAGTTTGGGTTTTTTAATTTCAGGTAAAGGAGCCATTCCTTTCATTGCTGCCTTTTGTCAGATATGTCACTCATCTTTTTTTGCTGCTGCTTTTCCGAATGCAGATGACATTTCACTGTACGTAAGGAGCATGCTAATGGCACAGTATTAACGTGTACGTCCTTTCACTCACTGGCAATGACTCGGTGAATAGCTTGCTATTGATAGAAATGAACTCTTGAGAAAGATTGATTAATTTGTGTCTTCTCTCAGCAGTGAATTTAACTGTTTTGCTTGCAAGAGAGGGGAGAAAGAGCAAAATATTAAAAACTTGCTTCTAAGATGAAGCAAGTGTTAGGCAGATTTTTGGTGAGAGATGGGGTGCAGAGGAAGGGCGTCTTCCTCCAGGCACCGAACGCCTGGCAGCGACTTCATGTCAATGATTGCTGGTTCTGATTTCTTTCATCTTGTAAAAACACAGTTCTCCTATTAACTCTAGCTGCCAAGAGTCAGAAAATTAAACTAAACTTTTGCCCTCAATCTGCAGAACATATTTAAGTTCGTTTGTAAAGGCTCTTAGTATGCTTGTCAAGTGATGTGCCTGTAATCTACTGATCATTTTGTGCTGCACGATCCATGAATCAGGTAACCGTTTTGGGGATCTGAAACGGAAAAGGACATGTAGGACCCAGCCCCCAGTGCTGTAATATTGGGAAGAAACCTGTTCAGGTAGGAAGGTGAGAAGAGCTGGTTTTCTTTCAATGAACAGGTCATTCTTCTTAATTTAACTGCTTTACTGAAATAGAAAAAGGAGGTAAGCGAATTATTCCTGAAGAGGCTGGAGTCAATATAATGTAATAGATTACCTCATTACACAGAGCAATGTTGACCTTTAGGAAATTTCTTGAGTTCATGGAAATAAAGCTTGATTTGCTTTGACTGACGGAAATACATATTAAACTCTAGCTGTTGGTTTGTGGTGTTAGGCAGAGTGGCCATCCTTGTAACCCAAGACAGATCTTAACTGTCAGAACTGTTTCTGGGTAGGCAGGAACAAACCTCGTAGCTCTTAAAAACAAATTTTAATTCATTTACAAACTTCCAAATATCATGGCTTTTCCGTATGAGGAAAGCACAAACAATAAAAATGCCGTTTATGGGCAAATTACTAGGGCAATTTTTTTTTCTAAAAACAGATGGTAGATAGCAAGAGCCAGTCGTGGTATTGGGAAAGCAAACTGCTGTGAATTGCATTGGGGATTATAGTAGAGCTTTGCCTGATCAGTTTTGTTTGCTTTTAATCAAGTGTCATTACATTACCATTATTAAAAAAGCCCTGTAAGTACACATACTGGAAAAGTACAGTAAAATGTTCCAACTGGAAAAAAAAGCCTCAAGTAGTTTAACTGTTGTTTCTTGTACATGCAGGGAAAGAAAACATAATCTTTATGTGTTTGATAAATGACAGTTAATAGCACAATGTGCAGAATATATGGAACAAAGGGTAGAATGAGTATTATGTATCCATCTTTCACTGTCCATTAAAACGTTAAATCATGTTGTAGCACTTGGAAATGCTTTATATGTATGAAAAGCATTGTCTTTTGATTGCGAGTAGAATGGAGTCTTTTGTTTTACTCAGGGGGAGACTGGATTGAAACTGCAAAACAGGTAAAACTCTTAGGCTTGCCTGTGTGGGGAATGGGCATTAACAGGACCTTTATGCATGTGTGACATAAGGCTGTCGAAGCTTTATGTGTGTATATACTGGTAGTGTACGTACAGTGACAGCATATGAATAATGCTGTTGAGCAAACTAGAATGTTGTGCATGAGTAGTCCAATGAACAATGGCCAATAATTTGTTCTTGCCNAGGTCAGTAGGCTTTTCAGGGTGAAATGGTGATTAAAAAAAGGAGGCACTCAAGCAAAAATTTTCCAAAGACATTTGGAGAATGAAAGAATAACTGCATCACTGTTGAGTTCATTGTTGCAACTCTGCTTCTGTGTGACAGAGCTGGAAAGGATGGGTAAGCCAGAACAAAAATAAATCAGCTGATCCAAGTTTTACACAAGTTTGCCATCACCAAAGAATGTAGTAGCTCAGTAGTTAAAAACATTAATTTTTTCCAGCAGATAATAATGCATCTCAGTTATTCATATTTGCTGAGCTACATGAATTTCCTTTCAGGTTAATTCGCCTTTTTTTTTTCTTGTTAGATTTTTTTTTTTTGTGGATGTCTGAACTTTTTTCAAAACTTGTTGTAAACAAAACAGTATTGATTATCTGTCTCCCCCAGGTAGGTCTTCCACCATCTGCCAGATCCTAAGTTAACTTAATAGAAGGAAATCTATTCTTAGACTGTAGTTTGCACTGGGTAAAATCCAAATGTTTAAAACTAGTCTTAAGTTATGACCTTGGTTTGCCTTTTACTGCAATCGAAATAGTGAACTTTGTCACCAGTAGATGAACACGAAACAGTACGTTGTGCCGATTAGCTGATGTTTCAACTACCATAGGAAAGGAGGGAAGCTTAAGGTAGAAAGCAAAAATATAAAACGGAATAGTCAAAGAAGAAACACGGGATAGAAACTAGAGAAAACTACTGCTGCCACTCTAATTAAATCTCTGTTGTGTCACAAGCTCTCCTGACTGGGTTTAGTACAGGAATGCCTCAATGCGCTACAGCTCTTTTGCAGGACTTCCTACCGCTGTCTGAAGGCAGCACCTAGATTCACCACCCAACTAACCTCATCTGTCTCCCCTTTTTAGGCCTCAAGAAACTAGGCACTTTTTTGCATGTTTTTTCTGTGCTCACACTCTCATTGAGGTTGCAGGAAGATTGCAGAACAGCCGTTCCACCTTGGTGCTAATATACGGCTTTGTTTACTCAATAACAAAATTAGAACAAGTTGTCACTGGCTTCATGTGACAAGCATTGTCCATGGTGGTGTTGTGCTGAGAATATAAAATGCTTTATAATATTAGCAGGCTGCTGAAGCTGGTTTAAACCTTGTCTAAAACTTCACTCTCATAGCATTTGAAATCCTCTGCAAAGGCACCGTGTCGCCTCTGGTGCATCCCTCCTCACATTCCTTTGGTCGGTTTGCAGATGCAGTCAGTGCTAGCTGAGCTGAAGGACTTTTTGCTGCATATCAGCTATTGCCAGCTGCTGGAGCAAGTACAGCGCAGGGTTTACTTTTACCGCTGAGCGTAACATACTGTAAGTAGTGGCATCTGCCAGTAATATATGGGTAAATTAATACCTTTTTTTTCCTCTTGATAGGATGGCAAAACTAAATATAAACAATTAGGTTTCTGCGTAGTTCCTGCAAAGTCATTAAAGTCAGCCTGTGGCTACTTCTAAAGGACATGTGTTTTATAAATAAATTACAATAAATCTCTTCTAGCTTGCCATTTGTTGTCCTGAGAGTAACATTTCAAATCAATTTCAGTTCTCGTTGGTTTTCCAACATTTGTTTAAGAGAAAAAAAATATTGTGTGATGGTCATCGCCCTAAATGATGAGGAAACCAACCAACCAACCTGCCTATATCTTCCTTAATGTTGTAACAGGATTTGTCAGAGAAACCTAGGATATTTACGTATGTTTAAAATAAAATTCATAAAAAGGTTAGATAATAAATATCAGCGTCTTTCCTGCTATAGTTCATTCATAAATTAGGCCCAATGCCAACACGTTATATTTGTTTGCCCCAAATAAATCCTTCCATAGGTGTGTAAGAGGGAGCCTATTTCACAGTCTATAGCTGCTTTTCAACCCATTTATTGATTTCCAGAGTTGAAGGAGATGAAAAACAACATTTCAGAAACAGGATATTTATATGCAAGGCAGCTTTAATAATTAAGGGAACCTTTTCTGTGTTGATTTATACTGAAATTTCTTGATTAAATTCCATGGAAAGGAGCATTGACTTGTAATCTTAGCTTGATAAATCTAATTCTGATGTTTTCTGTCTGAAGTCCCTACAAAACCAGTAACTTACAGAAGCTTGTAAGTGGAAAAACAATTGGCTCTCTTAGCCAAAGTGGCTTATTCTGAGTATTTCTTGATAGATCTTTATGTTCTTTCGTTGTCACCACATGAAATAGAAAACCATCACTCTTTTGTTGCTTTTACTAACTCTCGCATTATACAGTTGTACAGCCACGTACCATATTCATATTTCAAATATTCTCTGTGTAGTTAATCAATGGTGATATTTATTGCCATTGTATGTATTGGAAAGAGGTGGAGACACTAAAAGACCTTTTTCAATACCACAAAGCAACCTTCTGGGTAAGAGTTGACCTATACCTCTTACTGAATGTATTCTTAGGGACATCACTTGGTAAACGTACTCTAAATTATCAACAAGTTAGAGTAGATATTATATTAACTATTCTGAAAAGCTAGAGCCATCAAAAATGTAGTGTTTGAGACAGAATATGCAAGCTACTTTTTTTTTTAATTAAAAGGAAGGAGATTTATTTCAGCAAGAAAAAATAATCCATATCATTCTTGACTTAGTGCCTGCCACATTCAAGCCACAGGACTCATTTCACTGGCTGGGGATGAGGGGAGAGGAAACAGCAATTTTGTATTAACAGTATTTGTCTGTTGAAAAGTCTGGGGAAATAGGACATTGCTTTTCTATATACAACACAGGGAATTTCAGACATTGTCTAAGTATTCGCTCTTTGCTGCAAATTTGCTGAGTTATTTTAATTACAACAAAGCAAACGTGGAGTGCAGAGCTTTTGACATAATCTGCATTATGTAGCTTTTGTTGTGGTGTCCCATAGTAAAAGCTGTGGAGTGGCACTCACCGCTGTGAAAGAGAAACTGTCGAGATCAGTTATTTAATCTTCAGCTAGCTGCGTGAGCTATAAATGCAGGAATGAAAAAAGGAAAAGAACACAAAATGTTAATTCCAACAGCTACAAACTGTCGACACATATATATGTGAAATTAAATTGTATATTAACTTTTCAATATAGTTGAAAGTAGGTATTTTAATACTTTCAGAAAGTTCAGAATTTGTAAAGAGTTTTTTTAAATCTAACTTTATGTCATTAAAATTCTAATTGTAGTATATACAAATATACATTTTAATGAATGAAAAAGCTTTTATTGTCTTAAATGATTTTGGAATTTTAAGTTTCACCTAAGTTTTACATTTTAGTTCTTTTTTTTTTTATTTTGTACTATTATGCATTGGAGGGGAGCAGAATATCTACAAAAAAATTTCCTCCAAGTGAAAAAAAAATATATTGGCTCTTATTGTGTGGAAGGGTAGTAATCCTAAGTAGGAAAAGATGTTCAAGAAAATATTCACCGTGAAGTTATTATTCCGGTATTGCAGCTCGTCAGAATGTCTCTTGAGCCCACTGGATCTCTGATCCTTTTAAGAGTGGGGCATAAGGAAGTTGTGCATAATTCTTGTTACTTCCAGATGTAGAAAATGAGCCTTTATAAGCCATTGCATCCACACGTAACCCACGCGAACTGGAGCAGCCTTGAGGTTTCTTGCAAAGGCACCGCAAAATGCCAACGAGACTGGGGAAAGAAGCACAAAAGAAACTGAGCAGTGGCTCCCGCCAATGTTGTTGTACAGATGAAATGCGAAGGAGTATCTCTAGTGGCATGCGTGGGAGCAGGCTGGTGTGCAGGAGCAATGCGTGGCGGGAGAAGAGGGAAGTGCAAGGATACTTCGGGTTAGAAACAGGTTAGGAAATGTTACTGTGCTAGAGTATAAGTAGCAATTATTACGTCCTTGTATGAGGGCTTTATTCACTTGCTTTTCTTTATCTTGCTTTGTATATGGGCACGTGGTTAGAGCTCTCTTGATTGACTGGTTTTTGACCAACCCCTTTCAGCAAAACTTGTTCTTGTCTTTCATTAATTTTTTTGTTTACCTGGACTGCACTTTAGGGTTTGAGCTAAAGGGACAAGTGTTTTGTTTTGAGATGCAAGAAGTGTTTCAAATGCATGGTTGACTTGATCAGTTTGTTTAAAGAATAAGCTCTCTTATTTTTTGTTGTTTTGAAACAATGTGTTCCTTTCTTCCTGTAGTTAATGTATTTCCTATTTTATAACAAAAAAGTAAGAAAGAGAAGAAGCTTTCCATTTCATATAATTTTCACAAGAGCAATTGGAAGTTTTCCTGAGACTAGTATGAATGTTTGATTTGTAAAAATGAGTTAGTGCTATATTTCATAAGGTCATTGTGAGCAGAGATTTTAACACGCAGTAATGCCACATTGAATACTGTCTGGTTTTACCTTGGCCTTTGCTGTTATATATTCTGTTTTATAAACTTTTTAAAAAAAGACCACCACAGCTACCTCGTTTTAAAAACCAAGGTCTTACACTTGACAGTTAATCAATAAGCAACAAACGAAAAGTAATAATGCACAACTTGAGAAATATTGTTTTTATACGTAGCCTGAGACTAGGGCTTGCCAATATGTTAAGATCAATCAATCTTCCCCCTCAGATTGAACTTGCATCCAAATCACCAAATCTGTAAATGTACCATATGCAGAACATTGTGCTGTTTGCAGATGGTGTACAAGGGCAGCGTGAAAAGACGACGCCGTTTTCTGGATCTCCTAAGAATGTAGATAGGCAAAAGGAGAGTGAAAATGTGGACGGAAGCTGGGGAGTATCAGAGTGAGGCAATCATTCTTATGATAAGGAAATTGCAAGTGCTCTGAATGTGCTCCAGTTGTTTCAGCTCAGTGCTAAATCTTCTCATGCAGAGGCAGAATGATGAACAAACAAGCAAGCACCCTAAATCCTGGTCAGAGTGATTCCGCTACATCAAAAAAGATGATGGATTCAGTGTTAGGAAGAGGCATCTTTGATATAGAGCATCATTCACTTTTCACAGAGAGTAAGGAAAGAGACATACAGTTTTGTGAGAGTTGGTTTTTTGCTTTATTGAAGGACAGGGAGAAGAAGCAACAAAACTTTTAAACTGGTGTTTGGAAATGATAAACTTAGCATGCAAACAAGTTGTGCAGGCACTATATTGCAAATACCTTTGATCAACTTTATGTGGGTAGATGGCAACTGAATTGCTTTTCACGGCCCTGCCCTTTAGCAGCTATTCCTGTGCTTTCTGTGTGTAGTCTCACTCTTGCTACTAATCTCGGTTCCTAAAATTAATTAGGATATAAACACACCTAGAAAGCCCGTAAAACTTCATTTATGCCTGCAATATAAACCAGAACATTTGGCAATGTTAATTGAAATGATAAAAAGTTTTGTAAAATATCAAGAACTTCAAGTCTGTCCTCCCTACCTTGGTTTAATGACACAGTAAATGCTTGCTTTTCTGGATATGATCATAGTTTTAAACAATAAAGAGTGAGTAAATTCCATTATCTTATGTCAAGGAACCCTCCAGAGAAGACAAAAGAGCCATTAATAAACAAGATTACTTTCCAATGGCAATTGCTCCATAATAGAAAAATCACTTTCTAACCTTTTTCTCTAGGATGTTAATCAGTTCAGTCCCATCTGAACTGCTGGCAGCAGTTTTTCCTCCCATTGGGACAAAAGTAAATGCAAGGTTTCTCTTGAGGTAGAGGAAGAAAGGAAGCAAGCAGTAAAACCTGCCTTATTTCATTTGGAAGTGATTGCTTTAGGCAATTATGCACCTGCAGCACAGATCCTGTTAACAAGCAGCACAAACAGCCTACAGTAAGTCTATTGAGCCTTTCTTTTTTTTATTTAAAGGAAGTTGAAATACTATGTTTGTGTGTATATATCAAAGCAGGGAATAATTTCCATGCTCAGTGATTGGCATGATTCCAACACACCTCTGCCTTTGGTTAAGTATTAATCTGTTACGTGCTCGGCGTCACCTGGCATCAGTCAGTCCTAAATCAGTATACTTCCACAAGTGTTGACAAAATTCAAAGGGCTTACTTCCCCTTCATAAAGAATCTTATATTTCGTTGCTAATTTAGTGATTAATAATAAATGAAATACTGCTGTGATATTTTCCCCTAATTCCCTATTATGTGCGGCCTATATTCTTATTCCTCAGAACATTTGCTTTGTAGTAAGCAGGATGCACTCACCTCAAAATGAATATTCAATGTATATAGCTTTTTTCCCCAAAGCGTAAGAATATCCTATTAAGAGTGATATTCCTGTTGATAATTACTTAATTTAGGTTTTGTAATTGTTATTAGTGACATTTGAGTACTTTACTGGCTTACAAAAGTGTATATAGAAAGTACTTTCTTTCCCCCCTCATGATCCGCAGAAATATATCCTTTTGCCTTGTATTTATCTTCTTTTCTTCTTAGCTATGTAATACTCCTAGATACTCCGAAAGCAGACTTGATCTGACATTCAAGCATAGCTGTAGCTGGAATTAGCACGTCCCAGCTTTTTCATTACCCCTTCTGCCCAAGATTAAATGTCTATAGAAAAGGAGATTATTTATGTTATCCCAGAAAAAGTTATCTGGAAAAAACCCCCACCATGCTTCAGGAAACTGTGCCTGTGAAAGGTGGCTAAGAGACTAGTGATTAGTGAAATTGCATTCGTTATTAGGAACAAAAACTAGGTTACTTCCACTTCATGTTACTGCAGTGGATGATGTAAATGGAAAAGAAAATCATGCTAATATGTTCAGAAAAAGTTTTCATAACCTAGCTGCAGCAAGGATAGACTTGTGGAAGCCACATTCTCTGCTGACTAGAGGCTGATGTCCTGTCAGTATTTTAAAAAGATAGCTGGGATGGAACGGGTAATAATAGGATAGCTGGCTTAATGGTAATCCAAGTGAACTTAAAATTGATCATGGAAAAAACGTTGCATGAATCAGCTGCTAAAGAATTAAAAGGCAGCTTAATTGGCAATGAGTAATTGGATACCGTAGAACGTACAGGTTGTGAAAGGAGCGTGATGTTTTGGACATCGCACATGTGGCTGGTAACTGCGGTGCAGTATGTTTAGATGTCTGTCAAATCTTTGACTTAGTATTGCCATAAATTCTTTTTAAATACCGTCAAACCAAGTTGTATACTCAATAGATTAAAAGCAATTTTTTTAAAAAAATCACTAATTACAGTGGCATTTCATCAGCGGTAGGGAGTTGTCTGCAGTTCTGAAGACATCTGTCCNTTGGACATCGCACATGTGGCTGGTAACTGCGGTGCAGTATGTTTAGATGTCTGTCAAATCTTTGACTTAGTATTGCCATAAATTCTTTTTAAATACCGTCAAACCAAGTTGTATACTCAATAGATTAAAAGCAATTTTTTTAAAAAAATCACTAATTACAGTGGCATTTCATCAGCGGTAGGGAGTTGTCTGCAGTTCTGAAGACATCTGTCCAGGATGTCCCAACAGAGTTTATTGTATTTGTGACTGGCTGGGAAGACACCTAACTTGATGACACCTTTATTTCTAATGCTTTTGATAATTCCTTTCTTTTCAAACACCTGAGTTTTAAGGCTTAATTTGCATATATGTTTAGAATGCTCCAAGGCATAAAAAATGGATCTCATACTGTGGTTGCAAAATATTCAGATTTATTACTATGCCTTTATGCTAATAGTTAGTTGTTTTAGAGCACAAGTCAGATGGTCAATTTTGAAAATATGGCTTAAATTACACAATCAGAAAACCCTTTATCTTGATATTTTGGGGCTGCTTGGGCTTCTGTTAACCCTGCTCCTTTGCTTTTGCTTCTGACTTTACAAGTTGAACTTGCAGCAGACACAGTCCTTCCTGTACGTAAAGACAGATGTCACTTGCTGTAGTTACAATATCGATATCTCCCCTGTAGAATCACTTACTCTACTTTTTTTCTGTGCCTAGTCAGAGCATGCTAAACCTCTGTCTGGGACTCTGTGTGAGAATTGGAGACTGGGAGCAGAGAGCGAGTCTTGCTGTATGCATAAAAGCTGGTCAGGGCATGCATGGGTCTCCTGGGCTGACAGAAGAAAGCCCCCTTGGGGTGATGACAAGGCTCAGCTTAGTGAGTTTTGTAGCCCACTGGATTGTGAATGGTAATGTTGCCAGTTAAAGTCAGGGGTGTTCTCCATTTTTGGGGGACCAGCTTGTGGTGATTGCTTGGCTGGGAGGGTCAGGAACAATGTCACTGCCCAAGGCAAATATAGCCGTAGACCCCCAGCACACCAGTAAATATTTTTGCCCAACTTAAAACCAAATGCAAAAAACCTTATCCAACAATGTTTATAATAAGCATTAAATATTTCATATCCCCCTGCTCAGCATGAACTCAGGCCACAACCCATGCATTGCATGTTACTAAACAGTGTGTTAGACAAATGATGACACTGACAACGTGAATGTTCTGTTTCCATTTTAAACCATCAGGTTTATAGCTAGCACTTTAGTTCCTAAACCATTGTATGTGTGGAATCCAATGTAACCCCACCACCTATTCTTTTGTATTTCTTTCACATACATTCCTCTTCTTTCTCCAAAACTAGTTAGCTGGTGTTAAACAACCTTCCTTAGTGTTTGAAATCAAAGCTGACCTGCTGGCAAGAATGTGAGGGCATTGGCGGTGGCGGGGGGGATGTCATATTGACTGCTGGCAATTATTTAGAGCTGTTTGTCATACAGCGGATAATACAATCCATTCTGACTTTTTCATACCGAGCATTTGTTGTCGTTTTGTTAAGGTTCTTAATAAAAAAATCACCCTAATCTAGAACTAGAAAATCCAAATTCATTGAAGTACTGCACACAACCTTGCTGTATTACTTAAGGCTAAAAAGGCTCCTGAAAATGCAGGGATCTGGAAACAGGCTAGAGAGATTTTCTCAACTAGCTTCCAGGGTATTAAGAGAAGTCCAAGCCTGGAGGGCAAATTGTTCTGTAATGCAGCCATCAGCTGATGCCTGGGAGTCTCTGTATCCATTTTCCTGTTCAGCTGACGCTTTCCATCTGATACTGGATCAAACTAAAGGCTGTTTTTTTCATTGCAAGGTCTGGAGGACAGCAGCATGTGTTTCTGTACTTCACATCCTCTATGCTGTGGTGGTAGAAAGGATAAAGGCTAATACGCAATGTTATTTTTAGCTCCTTGAGCCATTCTTACAGGCAATTAGTGTAACTTCTGTGCAGCCAATGCAACTTCTTGCCAGCGTGCCTAGTACTTTAGTTCCCTGTAACAACATCATCTCTACTATGAAGAGCTGAGATTGCATAGCAGTGGAGTTATGTGGGGCCTGGAAATATCTTTACTATGATGTTTGTTTAATTTACAAGTAAGTGCACCTAAAACCATGTATGTTATTTCCAGCCAGGCATTCGGCACTGGGTTTGAAAAGACTTTTTAAGGACGACTTCTAGCTGTCTGCATTCTGGAGGCAAAATGGCATCTCAGCAACTGCTCGCCATTCTCCTGTCTCTGTGGTCTCAGCAACATCTGGTCACACCTGTAGCACACTGAAGGGTAGTGACTTCTGTTGATAAAGTAGAAGATACGTCTGTAAGATCATTCACAATGGTATTGCTTCTGCAGGACTAACAGAAACACAGAAATCAGTAAAAAACCTCTTTTGAGTTAGCAGATGCCTCTTTGTAGTCAACAACACGGTGTTGTTATATTTAGAGTGTTCTTTCAAGTTACAACCCACTGTATTGATTTATTTTAAACAAATGCTTTCAATTAAGTCAACGCATTTTTCCTTCACCTCCCACTTTCCCTGAAGTTAGACTGATCTGTATGACACACCGTTACTTTTATTAGCAGATCATAATACATGCACTGTCTCAGAGGAAAAGCTATGCCTCCTTTCCATAGGCACTTAAGTGCTCTGTAAACAAAATGGAGCTGAAGTCTTGGTCACCATTAAAGTTATTCTGCCCGAAGAAGGATAAAAAACCCATTCCTAAGCAAGGTGGGTGGTTAACTACCCCAAAATAAGGAATTACTATGTAGATCTGTGCTCATTCGAAGCTGTAGCCATCTAAGGATTGTGCTGCAGTTTGCTTTCTATTCCAAACTACATCAGCTTTTCTGAACTAATTCCTAGATCAGTTAGGCAATCGGGCATAGAGAATAAAATGTAACTGCTGTTGTATGTGAGATCCAACCAATTACACAAAAATGTGAACAAAAGCTGCACAAGAATGCCGAAGTGTTCAAGCATCCATTATAACAGCTCCAATTTCCTTTTTAAATGTCAAGTACAAAAATACATATTTTACATGCAAATAACACTGGAGTGTTGTTGCTAATATACTCCTGAAATTACGTTTTCTTAGCATGACCTTTCTTGCTAACAATAACTTACATTTTAATTAAATCTCTGGTCATTTTCATTTCATGCCAAATATCCCCATGCCATATCTTACTGAACTTTGATGTCAGGAAAGAAAGTTTAAAGGTTGCAGGCTTAAGTACTTACTTGAGTTAAACTTTTTGAATAAAATATGAACAAAGTTTCATGTGTGTACTATCTCCACTGGTTTGTAGAAACAAGGTTTTTTTAGGTTCAAAACACCCCCACTTTCACTGAGCTGAGCTCTGTGTATCAGGATGACAGTGAAGTATCTGGCAAGGTTTTAACTTCAGTGAAATGCACTTTCTGTCTGTATCCGTACTTACAGGTCTAGTGCTGCTTCACTAACATCTAAGGCTACTCTTTGTCTCAGTAACGAAGGACATTCTGATTTTCCTTCCCGGAAAAAAAAAATACTGTGACAGCTCTGTGTTTAAAAGTGGGGGAGCAGATTGCATTCTGATCTAAGTGATTACAATCTGGTGAAAAGTTGATTGGGGCTTTTGAGGATATACATCCTTATTCAGATGGAAATAGTACATTAATTTGTCAGGAAACTCAGACTTTTTCATGCATAGATGCTACTTTTACTGCTGAATGCTTTCTCCGAGATGAATCCAGAATGTCACTTTGAGCGAGTTCCCCGAAGGAAGGAGATACAGAAGATGCGTACTGAGAACCTGCCCAGCTCCCTTTCCCCAGACATACGCATGCTCTCTGCTTCTGCACTGCTACAAACATGCTACTGGTTATTGCTGTGATTTAACAAATAAGCTTCTCTGAGCTCTAGGAAACTCTGAAATCAAAACTTGCCTGGTTTTCTCTGTAGGTTTCGGTCATGCTTTTATTTTTTTATATCATTTTGTTATGCATTCTCACCCCCAGCCCCAAGCTTAGCAGTAGAAAGTTGGTAATTTAGACACCCGTGGAGCATAAGGAACAATGATGTGTTTTAGAATTAGGTCTTGGCAGCTCAGCCTCCCTGCTGGAGCTCACAGCATTTCTTAAAGGCTCTCTAATCCTTCAGGTTAGTTCCTGCGTATCAGACAGGGAGCTTGGACCTTGCCTTTGGTGTCGAAATAGTCCCGGACTCTGAAGCAGACCAGAACTAGAAACTCTAGTTTAAGCTTTCTGTTAATTGACTTCTGGCTTTGAGACATAATGCAAGCTGTGAAGTTCTGTGTAGGTGTTTTCAGAGTCTTGGGAAGAAAATATATTTAGTTCTGGCTCCAAAGAGCCATAAAATCATACAGATCTAGACTTCTGCTAGGTTGGCTGCAGTGCACTTGGGAAGCTATTTGGAAAGGATGTTTTGACACTGACCTCTGAGACCAGCAGAAGGGGAGAAAGAATGAATTCCTGGAGGCAGAGGATCTCTGTCATAATTACTTTGTTGTTTATTTATTGGCCTTTTAATAGTACACTGACAGTGATGGTTGTCTTGTATCAAGTTAAAATGCTACAGTTGCTGTCTGCTAGTATAGCAGAATGACAAATCAAGAAAGAAGTAGAAATAGTCTATCATGTCTTAAAAGAATAAATGTTTCCTCAAGGTTTTAAACAGCAATGAAGCTTGGATAGAGGTTTTTTCAGGTATCAAATGAGTTTATTATATTGGCTGAGTTTCATTCCTTCTTACGGTGTCTTGGATATTACAAGTGTAATTTTATAAATACTGTATATCACTGAATTCAGTGATAGATAACCTGAGGGCAAGTAACTTTACGATATGATCTCCTGCTGTGTCTTCAAGGCGCTGATAAGCTGCGTTTACAACCCGTGCTCTAAGATCCGGAGCAAGTGTTTTCTGTGAAGGAAATGCCTTCCCTAAGCATTAGTAACAGAAGGTGCTGTAGTTTCCTGTTATGATAGGCTCTCCAGAACGTTTTTGAGGACTCACCAGGAATTCATTTGAGGAATTAGTTGCTTTAAGTGTTATCTTAAAAAAAAAAAAAAAAAAA
>VZSC01013062.1:512869-537328 GCA_013398225.1 Steatornis caripensis
CATTTAAAAAAAAAACAAAAAAAAAACAAAAAAACAAAAAAAAAAACCAAAAAACCCCAAGTTTTTCTTACTTGTCAGACATCAGATGCAAGTGTGTGTGTTTTTGTTCCTGAGTGTTTGGGCTTTTGAGGTTGGTTTTTTTTGTTGTTGATGTCTTTTTTTTCCTTAAATTATATAACAATGACAAGACAGACAAAAGTAAACAGAAAAAAAGCAGTGATGCGGCCCCAGTTATTCTGTTACTCATCACAAGGGAATCATCAGCCAGGGGAAGAAGTTAAGCAGTGAAGTGTAATACCACTGAGCTCTGGATAACTAGAAGCAATTTTTGATCAGACTGAGCACTTGCTTCACATCGGTGCATCTCTCAATAAAATAAGAAACAACCCCATGGCACTGTTTTTATAAAAAGAAAAATATGGGGGAGGGGGACTAAGCAAGCCAAGAGCATTATCCTGCAGTTGCACCCAGTCATGTGAATAGAAGCTTAACAGTTTAATTAAGCTTGTTTGTGGGCTGCGTTTTGATTCCCATGAGCTTTGAAGGAGGGCTCCCATAACTTCCTATATTGGGGCCAACTGGAAAATTTTCAAGGGAAGTTTGGCTTCTGACCCAGGATCTGCAATGGCACACTGGGAGCAATGTCTGCAAAAGAGGAAATTTAAGAAGGAAATTGCTCTAGTTACTGAAAGATGGCAGCGAGCATAGAGTTGCCAGGCAAGTTAAACTTTCCTCAGAGTTTGCGGGTTTAGGACAGATGTAACTGACACAGCACTGGCGTGGGCAGTTCCTGTGTTCCCAGTCATAACATTTTTGGATGAGAAACGAGGATGCAGGATGGGGAACAACTTGATCATCCTCTGTTAAAGTGGTAGCTGGAGAATAAATCAAGGGGAATGTCCTGTGTAAGCACTCGTTCTTACAGAGTAACACAAGTTTGTTAAAGAATAATGTATGTGAAATACCTCCACTGATCTAAAACCTCTGAGTGGCCTGCAGCCAGAACCCCATAAAACATTCACTTACGCAAGTGAACATTTGCCTGGCAATAAATGGCTACACTAATTAGATTTTGAAAGATACTTTTAACCTTTTTACCTTATTAGAAAATAGTGAGGATCTAAATCTCCATCACGCCATGCCAGCTTCACGCTGCTGCAAATACCACCAATTCTATTTAGATGAACTAATGTGGTAGAATAGAGAAACGAGGGAGAAAGGGTTGTGAAGGGATGGAAAGGTTTCCAAAAATGCGTATCCTTGAAACCAACAGTTCATATCAGGAGAATTTCTTAGTGTAGATACTCCATGCTGAGTAACACCATCTTGTGTGCTTACGTTTCCTTTTTCTCTGATGCTCAAGAAAAAAAAAAAGAGTAGTTATGACTATAGCAAGACTGCAATTAGCATCTCACAATGTGACACAAAAAAGTCAACCTCTATGTCTTCTGGTTGCTAAACGAGGGGAGCATTATGGAGGTCAAACTCCGTATAGATTATTAGAAATTAAGCAGCTTCGACAGGAGCAGGGGAGAAAAGAGTGTAATTGCCTGTACATGTTATTCTGCTGCCCCATCACGAGTGTCTGTGTGGTGGTGTTAGGCTGTGCTGGCTCCTTTTGCCTTCTTGGGAGGCAGGTGCCCAAGGCAGTTGCTCTTGGCAGTCGTAGTTGTCTTCCTGAAACAGACAGCAGGAGACATCCAGCTCTAAGAATTGCGTAGTGCCAGCTGGGTGGAAAAGGTAACTAACCAATTTTACAAAGTCTGAGATGCTGAAGCAACTAAGCAACAGCCTTGCAATTGATTGTAAGCTTTGTTATTTTGTGTTTTTATAACTTTGTGCCATTATTGCAAATACATGCTTCGGTGATTTTCTTTTTTTAATTCTTCATTATTCTCTAGGGATAGAACTGACTCTGAATAACCTAAAAGATTAGGCACTCTATTTTCTTAGATCGAAAAGCTTTTTGCAAGGATTAGGTAGAAAATCTTTGGGGCATCTTGCGTATAAAATGTGCATTTCCCAGGACTCCATATGGGAACGGCTGAGTCTGAAGGACCTAGCTTTAAGTGCATTTCACACAAAAGTAATGTTCATTTTAGACCTGGTAAGGCTACGAGATACCATTTTTCCATGTTTTCTCAAAACCTGAAATAGTTTAAATATATAAAAAAAACCATNAGCTGAGTCTGAAGGACCTAGCTTTAAGTGCATTTTGCACAAAAGTAATGTTCATTTTAGACCTGGTAAGGCTACGAGATACCATTTTTCCATGTTTTCTCAAAACCTGAAATAGTTTAAATATATAAAAAAAACCATTACCTTGCCAAGACAATTCATGCAATCTAAAAACCCACAATGGAACCAAAACCAGAGATCAGTTTAATTACCAGCTATTATTAATGCCTCAGAGATCAGTCACAGGGTCAAAACGTTGGGTCCTAGAGTTTCCAAATGTGTGAGTTAATGTTCTCCTAGCACTTCCAGCCTCCTTACTGGAGAGCAAGAGATAAGTCCAACTTAAGGCTGGGACTTCCAAAATTTTGAGTCTTGGTATGTATGGGCTGCTAGTACTCCCCAGACTTGTGAGGTTTAGAAAGCCCATAAGGTCAGATATGCTTTATGGTGCTGGAGTCCAGGTTCTACGTGAGGGATTTCTGGTGTGATTAACAGCACTGAACCAATGCAACTGGGCACCGAAAACTCTCCAGTCTCAGGGCGCTCTGCCTGATACAGCTGTCCTTGAATCCTCAGCCATTTTGTAGCCAACCACCTTCAGGCTTCCAGGCAGAGAATTACATTTTATAAAAGGTGTACATCAAAAGAATTATAAAACAGCTGTCATTGCAGTAGAAGGTTTTCAGTACTGTAGAAGCATCCAGGGCACGGAAAAAGGGTGCTGCGTGCACACTTGGAAAAAAACATAAGTGGAGCAGTATGGAGGAAAGTTTTCCCGTTTGCCCCACTAGAGACCTCTGCTGCTGTTTGGCAAGGCAGGGCTTAACTCTCTTTCCCTGAATGTATGAACAGAAAAAAGTTATGCACTGCTTTCCGTCCTCCCTACCAGTTTTTCCAATTTCATAAATGAAATTATTAAAAAGCCAGTAAAGACCAACAGGCCATTTGTTCTTGTAGTCTTACTCCAACAGGAATTAAAGCCCTATGTTTCTTACAGAGGTGAAGTTCTTAACATGCGCAAAACATTTGCGGCATGTGGGAAATGTGTCCTAACTCTGATGGTGATCGCTCTCTTAGCCTGGTAACCTTTTTCAGGCAAGAATATCTGCAAGTGCCTTGAAGCATAAGGAACATTTATGGATCTACATAAATGCATAATAATAATATTCGGTGCCCTCAGGCATGAGATTTGATAGACCTTATAATTTAATCTTAACTAGTGCAGTGTGTCTGCAGAAAATACTCTTTTTTCATATGCACAGTCCTACTACTTGCCACAAAATATCATGCTGTAGTAGTTTTAGTATCTTTCAAAAATAGAAACAAGGCAAGAGTCACCTTCCCATGCAAATAAATATTCTAGTTGTAATAAAGTGAAGTATGGAGAGAAGTAAGGACAACTGCAATTTTATACTATTATAAAAAAACCCTAGCTCCAGGCGTATTTAGTCGCTTGGAAAGTTACAAGGGTGTGTGGTCTGCTAGGAAAAGTTAAGCATGTCAGATTCTTTCTCTGCTTCTGATGTGTCTGAGTTTGAGTGTTATCTAGTGACTGACACCAGAATTTTGCTTAGAATTGTTTCTTTACATCGTGTCTCTTCCCTCTGTTTCTTGTAGAAATACCAAACAAAGGTAGACTCATAGAGTGATAGGAAAAGACCTAGCTTTTACTGGGTAAATTGTCACAAAATTGCATCAGAGCAGAAAATTTCCATTTCTGTGGAAACATGTCAACATCTATTTGTCGAATTTACACTTGCTTCTTGTATAAGCCTGCTGTTGCTCTCTTAATGAAATCAATGTTTGAAATTAAGGTTGTTCAAGAATGGGGAAATATGATTTTAAATGTCTTGTAATATTACTCGAAGTAATGTTGTGAAAGGAGACACATTTTAACAGCTACTTTTCAGAAGTTTCTGCCCATTTCGGCATATCAGTGTTAATATCTTCCATTTTGCTGTGTACAGAAATTCAGTGTGTTTGTAAGTGTGTGTCCATGCTTGAACAAACGTTTCTATGTGTTAAATGACTGATAGGTAACTCACTGTTCCGCAAATGCATCCGCACAACCTCTTATTTGTGCACAAAATGGAAGATGGCTAGTAGCTTGGATTTTTATATAGAAATGATAAGGAAAAGGCAATCCTTTCCTACCAAGACAGTGAATGTGCTAGAATTCTCTCTATTGTTTTTAATATATATACTTTCATAAACCAAATCAGATCACAGTGATTAGCACTGGCCTTACGTTAGCAAGATACTTCAGCATGTGCTTAATTTTAAATACAGGAATATCATTGGCTTCAACAGTGCTACCGAAGTGTATCAAGTGATGTAAATGCTGAAGCACCTCACCAAACTGGAGTGAAAAATACCCATAAGATAGGTCTGATATTGTTTGAGGAGACGTATCTAAGACTGACAGCAACTGTGTTTTAATTTTCTCCAGCATATTTCTGTATCAAAGTCCGTTACAAGTCAGACATATTTTGCGAAGGAGTTTTAGCCTAACAGTTATTAACCATCTCAACAACAAAAATTATCAAATGTATTGATATCAGAAGATTGCAGCCTGAATTCTATTTTTTTAAAAAGTC
Organism: Steatornis caripensis; assembly: GCA_013398225.1. NCBI lineage: Eukaryota > Metazoa > Chordata > Aves > Caprimulgiformes > Steatornithidae > Steatornis > Steatornis caripensis. The sequence goes on from VZSC01013062.1 coordinate 517,645, forward strand.
ATGTTTTCCATGACATTGGCACAATATTTAGGAAAACATGTGAAGCTGAAGTGTGACGGACAAAAAATCCAGAGTAAATCTGGATTTAAAAATTTCCGGCAAACCTAAGGAAACCCGTTCAAAACTGAATATTCGTTGTCTTTCAATATGGCAATGATAGTGTCTGAGTTTTCAGTTTTCTGACTTACAGAGACAATTCAGCAAGAATAGTATTTTGTGTTTCAGTCACCTGCTCACGGATGTAAAGGGTCAGAAGAGCTCTTTCTTGATCATGCTTTTCTGAGCACTCCTCAGCTAGGCTAACTTAATAGTTTATCTTACTTTTTTTTTAAAAGTGAGTTTCTTCTTTGATCTAAAACTTATTTATGATTATGTTTAGAAAACACATTTCCTTACTAAGTTGCTTACCCACCTAATGCACAGGAAGAATGCAATAGTCTAAGGCTGAGCACGGGGGTCAGATATAGTCCTGAAAGGCAGTTGGTGCTGAATGCTTTGGATTAGATGAGCGACAACCAACTAGCAACAATCATTTTAGCTCAGCAATGGCATCTTCCATGTCTCTCTGGTTTCAGAGAACATTGTTGAATGAAATTCTGTATCGCTTCTGAAATCGGTCTTTCAGAGTCCAAAGCTTTCTCAGCTCAGAAGCTGAGGCTGAAAGACAGAAGAAAAGTATCCCAGCATTGCAATTTATTCTTGAAACCTGCTGGTTTCATATTTCCTTAGCTTGCTGGTGAAAACTGAAGGATCAATATGCATAATGGAAACAGGTGACAAATACCAATTGACACAGATGCAAAACAAATCTTAGGACTCACATAAACTTCCAATTCGAGAGCATAATGCTGCAGGAGACCTCGTGAGTCTGCGCTTACGTGGAACAGAAAGGGGAGTCATTTGAATAACATTAACATTGTATTAAGCGAGCCAGCCTTATCACAGCTGAGGAACATCGGGTGTCTGAGAAACAGCATGCAGAAAGATGCAATTCTGAAAAGCTATTACGTTAAAGTAGACCTGTGCCTTCGGATCTGTTCTCATTACGTAGAAAGAGGTCTGTAGCACTTGTACAATATTGGGTGGGAAATGCAACTACTCAGCATTCTCCCTCATGCACGACTGGTTTTATGAAAATTACCTCCACCCCAAAAAATTCCCAGATTTGTGATAGTGGTTTGCAGTTGTTTCAGGTAATGTTTGTGAAATAGCCTATTTTGAGTGCTCTTGGCTCCTTGCTCTGGAGACCCTGGCTTTTTCACACTTGGAGAGTTATTTACAACTGATCGTGTTAACGCTGTCTTCAAAGAGGCTGAGTAGTGACAGGGAGAACTAAAGCACTGGTAGGAAAGATGGTTCTGCATTTTCTGTTCTGGCGTGGAAATCAGAAAGGCCCCTGCCAGGGCTTATTTTCAGGGGATTTAAATTCACATTTCACATTAAAAGCAGTCATGAAGACCTTCTCTCCCTGTCCATGTAATTGTCTCCAGACTGAGTAGTGTACTTCCTCAAGAGAAGACACAGGTTTCAAGTCTGACTTCAGTCTTGAGACAAGGCTTGCGTCTTCTGTGTTTTAGGCGAGTATCCAAGCACTATATCTTTGGCTAGATGGTGGTGTGGTTTGAGAGAACACAGTCTCTGAATGAGTACATCTGCATCAGTCCTAGAAGTGATATAGGTTGGGGTGTGCTGCATTGTGAAAGTGTCGCATTGTGAAAGAAGCAACAAAGGTAATAAAGATCATGGTATTGCCAAGTTTGAGATACTATGTGTAGAGAAATAAATTCGGGCTACTTAGAGAACGTAATCGTAAACCCTGAGGAGATTTGAGGGACTGATGCTTAAAAAAGTAAGAGAATCCGTGATGACTTTCCTCTTGCCAAGTCTGAAGATGAGACTGAACCTGGGAACCTTTATTTCTACCCTTCTGTACATCTGCCATGCTAGTAATTCAATTAGGGGCACATAGATGTGCTGAAGACATTTTCACTATAGTGATTAGCACTGTTCCTGTTACAGTTAGGTGTAACAAATATTTACAAATGTCCTTGGGGTAAAAAGACCCTAAGTAATTACTAGAATTGCACAAGAACTGCTTATAATTGCTGGACTTCCCAGAAGTGACTGTCAGAGGAAATCCGTGTAGCCAATGGCATTAGTGCCTCCTCAGATCAATATTGTATTAGTCCCAGTGCACAGACACCCACAGGGCAAAGTAGCAAACTATTAGCATTTCATTAGCAATATACCACATTGCAAGACTATTACTCAAACGATGATGATCCAGGCAGGTCATATCTTCAAATGTTTATGAAGAAATATATCTCCTCCTCTTCGTATTCTTTTCTTCGTGGATTTGCCATGATTTTCAGATTTCCATACATTAAACTCTTCCATTAATAAAAGCACAAGTGCATCAGGTCAGCAACAGTATAATTGTTTCCAGTGTATTTTTCAGATGAGTTTTAATAATAATATGAAAAAAAAATAAATCAAACTCAATACCTTCAGGTTATATCCAGACTGATTTTTTTTCTTTCTTCCAAGACAGGCAAAATTGCTGCTAATTAGTGGCAGGTTTCTAGGTGAAATATTTCACGTGCACTGTTGGGCTCCAATTCATTTGCCCACATTTTCTGTAAGGGCTGCTATCTCTCAGAGGAGCACTTAAGCTCTTCCCAGCTCAGGCTCCGTTTAAATTTAGATGAAACTGTAGCATCTTTCTGAACAATCCAGTCACTCGTATGTCTGTAACGGAGAGGAAATGAGAAAGTCATAATATCAGTGACATGACCTTGCTGAAGAACCAGAAATAACTGGATAGAGATCGCTGGTTTAAAAACATGTGTTTGTGTATATATATGTATTAGCATCTAGTTATTTAATAAATACAACAGATGCCCCAAAGATCCATCAGTCTGCTAAAGCATATTGAAAGCAAGCAAAACCACTTAAACACTTAAATTAATTGCCAGGATTAAAACTCCAAAGTTTTGTTCATATGTCCATGTTTAAGCATTTCCTAAACATTCAGTTTTAGCTTGGAAAAGGCCGTAATCATTGAGCGCTTCTTATTGACCTGAGTTTATTTGTTCAGGAAATTATCTAAGATTTGAAGCTTTCATTACAGGTATTTAATACATTACATTACCTATACCATAGTAACAGCTACCATTAAGAGGAGGAGTTTTGCTTGAGCCTGATCTTAGCCTATAGCAATTTCCAATTAATTTCTGTCCTTAATAGTTAGTCCAAATAAAGAATGCATGGATAGGCTCAGATTTGGTGTGAAGTTAAGGAAAACAGTAATAGATGCTATTTGATAGCCCCATGTTTTCAACAGCAATTAATCAGATAATTTAGCAGATGGTTCTGTAAAGTTGGAGGACTGATCCTGTGGCTGCAGCATCTGCACTGAGGTTTGTTTTATGGACCAGGGCACTTGTACCGAGCTGAGAGCAAATGAATATCCTCTATGCGATGCTACTGAAACACATCTGAGAAAAATGGAAGGAGATTTAAAAGTAAAACCAGCCCCTCTGACCAAGCCCCCTGAAGAAAAGAAGAATCCCAAAACAACCCAACAACCCTCCAAAACCAAATCACACCACTAAAAAAGCGCCTCTAAAACATTGTCTCAGAGCATATTCCTCAACTAAGAATGTTGTATTACTGGAAGAGATTGTTGCTTTGGCATTGAAAAATACCTCCTTTACTGTCAGTTAAACCTATTCCAAGTTTTAAACGCTTAGACTAATCCCTCTTTTCTAGGCATCGTAGAGTATGCCTGCATACTGCAGAGTTCGCTGTAGTTTTGCCAGTCTCAAGCTGGTTGCGGTGCAGCCCTGCAGGGGTGGCTGAGGCTGGTGGGGAGGCAGCAAGAGTGGTCAACCAAACCACAGTTTTTCACTCACAGCTCTGCTGCTTTCAGGAAACCAGACTGTGTGTGTTAACACTGTGCGCTAGTCCACTTGGAAACATTGGCTGTGACTGGGATGAACATTTGGGTTTGGGAGGACTTTACATTCAATGAACGGATTAGTTGTGATGTGAGTATAGATACACTAACATCTGGTGAAATATTTTAAGGATTAAGGTGTAAGTAAACCTGCTCTAAAGTTTAATTGTGCCTTTTGTTTTCAGATAAGCATTGTGTTACAGACTCTGAACTCGTTATTCAGTGTATCTGAGCTCCTGATCTTTACCCCATATCTTTCTGGGGAATCCTAGTTTAAACAGAACAGATAAAATAGGCATGTGCAAAAAAATCTTTTTAACTTCAGCCATCTTGGCTCATTCCAAATCATTCTTTGAGTGCTTGTGCCTTCAAGATGGAGAGGCATGAAAGGCCAATGATACTGCTAAGGTTATAGCTATGAGCTTATCTCTCTGTTTTCCTCATCTGGAAAAAAGATGCAGTGAATAAAGCATTCTGTCATTTTTGTCTTATCCATCACCTTATGAGATTCATTCAAATATGTCACATTCGCCACGGGTCACTGCTGGCATCAGCTTCCTTCTGTTACACTGCCACTACATCAGAAACCAGCAGTTAGGGAAGTGAAAGGGTTAAAGAAACCTAAGGATGTTAGTGAAGGTGTCAGGAAAATTAATTTTGTGTTTGAGTTCTGGTTTCGTCTGCTAGGATCTCCAGGAAGTGTTCAACATGTTATCTTAGCAATTTACACTTTTTTGGAATGTGATTTATCCTTACCCATTTACAGCAGAGCTCCCACTGTTAGCTTTATAGTTTTGGTTTTTTGTTGTTTTGGTGAGATATGACGTTAATTTGCTTTCGCATCTTTTATTCATTTTAAGTATGCAAAAATTCTCTACAATGTATTACTACATGAATTCTGGAAAATACAACATATGATTTTAGTAAAGATTGGAGATATATATATATGCACACATATATTATTAAGAAACATAGAAATCTGTCTTGGAAGAAGATGTGACAATATTTGTGTATCTTAAAGTCACACTTTTGAAAATTAAGGTGAAAGCATCTGTAAACTGTAATATGTAATTCATTTGTAAACTACTGGTTTTTCTGTTCGTCCTCGAGTGATGCTTTTCATGTGCCTTCACCAGCTCTCGTGTGAAGGTTGCTTTGCAATGTGCAAGCACTCTTGCTGCTGACAGCTTGCAATATGAAGACTTGACCCTTTGCAAATTACAAAGGTTTGACCTGCAAGTATGGGCATAAAGGCTGTAAATGTGCCCATAATTAAAAGTGAATTTGCACGAGAAGAATAAATGAATGTGTAAAACACAAAATACCAATCTGTGTTAAAATTCATTTACAAGTTAAGTACATAATTTCAGCATTTATTTGTGAGGTCCGTTATCAAGTAATTCTTTTAATTCACAGTATTTGATATAAACGTAGATCCTATTGAAACCTGACTTAAACTGACTCTGATTCATTTGTTAAGCTATGATGTGTTTTAATTCCTAATTCCACACACGGCATAAACTGAAAATTATTGTTATATTTTTCTGAAACTGATAGCTGGAATTTTGTAGTGTAAGTGTATTTTGGCCTTTGTGTAAGCATAAGACACCCATAAACTCTCTTACTGGAAGACAGCAGTCAGTTTCTGTAATTATCCACGTGACATTAAACAAGCCCAGAGCAGCATCAAGATAGTAATGGAGTTTATTTACTGTTGTTTGTACTAAACTTGTATGAAGCGATAGTTTTGTTTTACACTTTCACAAGCCAGTAGAAAACAGTTGAGCGCAAGTATTTTTCTGCCATCCTATTTTCATTAACTTCAGAAGAAAGATGGTATTTCAATGGCTCACAAATATTTTGCTTGTTAGGGAAAACAGTTTGGGTGTCAAGGTTTGTGGCAGGTGTAAATTGAATGATTCCATATGGTCTTAAAAATGACTCAACCACTGCATCAAATCACTTGTTAAAAGGTTCAGAAAAATGCAGAACAACCTAATTTAGCATCAATCACTTTAGGAACCTTTACCTTTTCACTAAGATTGATGAACAGAGGAACCGTGGCAGATCTGTCATAGCCATGCTAGTTTCACTGGAAAGCTATTAGACTCACAGAAATCATCCTAGAGTCTTCCATTACTCAAAAAGCAGAATCTTTGGGAGTGTTCAGCCCTTCAAAATTCAGCAGACTTTCTCCAGAAACCAAATGCCATAAATATTTCTCTGTAAGATCCCATATTGTGATGATTGTCTCGAGTATCTGCAAGAGCTAGACTCCTGCTTAAGACTTCCAAGCCGAATATATGGCCAAGAATATCCTTGTCAAGTTCATCCACATCAGTTTCACCCTTGACTGGACCTACAAACAGTAAGACTGCTGGCAATTTGAGACGGCTTCCCAATGTGCTTGTCTCCAAGGAAAGAGACCGAAGAGCTTCTAGATAACGGCATCACAGATAACATTATAGACAGAACGGCGTTCTAGATAACACACGCTGTGCGATGCGTGGGTGGCAGTCTCAGTAGATGAATGGGAACATAGCCTGCTTCAGTGATTTTTGCTACAGATTTAGTAGCCAATACCCTTTGACTGATTTATCTGGAATACCTGAGGACCTTGACCACCCTTGGAATGCCGTGAGGAACATGGTACAAATCACAGATTGCAATATAGAGAAAACAGCAGGGATGAAGCTTTCAATCTGAACGGAAAAAACCATCCTCTGGATACAGCAAAAATGCTGATACGCTCTGTCAGTGCCTCATTTGCTGCTGAACCAAACCTAAGAGTGCCAATACCTAATGTGTCAAAATTGCAAACGGCGACAGTACTCAGAAAAATACCACAGCTTTGAACAAGACATCTGAAGTACAGACTCATTATAGTGGAAAAATAAAAGCCCACCAAAGTTTCTTACTAGTTACTAGGTGCCCTGTTGTACCACCGGTACGTGTATGGAAAACGTTCACAATCTATACAGCGAAACCAAAACTTGGAATCGTCCCTCCTTGCTCTTCAGAAAAACTCATAGTAAAAAATAAAACGCCTCCTTTACTTTCTGTTACTAGGTCACGATATTACATCTTATAAGCGACCATTGCATCTTTTGTTACTTGTGTAGTTTTTTTAGTATGCTGTATCTTAATCCTGTTAGCTTTCTGGGATCCAGTGCAATAGTTATTGAAATGGTATGGCTGAACATCAGGAAGTAGTAGTTTTAGACTAAAAATTCATGGCTTACAGTTAAAGTTTAATGTGATCCATATTCATTGATGCGCTGATTCTGTAGATGACACACTATAGATGCTTATAGGCTTACATCATTGGGGATGTTGTGAACATTTCCAGGACTTTAAAAGAGAAATACACAGAGAATTACAGCTTTCATTTACTTTTGTAAGATGTTAAAGCAGTTTGTAAAAGCAAATTGCAATGATGACCCGTTCTTTGCTCTAAGTTGAGCAAAAGTTAGAAGTTCTCATGTATTAATGCAGTGACTAAAACATCCGTGCAATTGTGTGTTATAATGCCTATTAGTCTGCCTTGTAATATAGGAAAAATTTGCTGTTACTGATTGTAATACTTAAAAATATATATATATTACCAATAGATTGAAACCCACTCTTTCACTGATGGCTATGAAAATGTTTGAATGCAGCTGTGTGCCAACAGCCCAAGCTGAAGAAGTACAAAGGAAAATTTAAAATCTGTATGGTTGTACTTGTTCTAAATTTGTTTAATCAGTGCAATGATTATATTGGTCCCTGAGACGCTTTAAAACTGCTCTGATTAGTTATGTCACCTTGGTGATGCACGGTTAGGTCATAACAGCTTTCAGGCCTTGCAACGCCTCTTGTGCGCTGCTGGGAGCTCTCTTTCTCCAGTACTCGTTGGAAAAGAAAAATAAATAGAATCCAGAAATTGAAACAATTTAATTAAATATTTTTTGTTTATTCTCTCCATTGGAGTGGCCAAATGGATAAACTAGTAGAGCTGAAAGAGCACCAGCAGTAGCAAGACTGATTAAATTGAATCCTGTTACAAAGAAAGACCAGCAATGAGAAAAAAAACAGAGCCCCTCCTTTTAGAAACTGAGCAGGCCCAGACTTGTGAGTGTTTGCAAGTGAGAAAAATGTTTCCTTGCAGACGCTTGTGTTTCGAGTGGTGTGTCTGGTTGTTGTCTGATTTTTGGACACAGTACTCAGCTATTCTGCTACATGCGCTGGCTGCTGTACCAGGTGGTCATTGTTAACAGGAATTTGGAGATGTAGTGGGCTGTCTCTGAGGCAAAAATGAGCTGGAAGAAGGTAGGCAAGGAAAAAACCATTTCTAGTTACAAGTATTGTTCCTTTTGGTGTTTACCAGTCCAGTACAAACCTTTGTGTTATTGTAAACGCTGAGATAAAAGTAGACCTTACTCAAACAGTGAAAATAATTTTCAGGCTCTGCTTTGGGTTAGCTGCAAGTATCCAGCCAGGTGAACGTGGCAGATGGTCAGTAGGTGTTGGAGGTAAGGCTCGGTAAACCTGGAGACACCAACATTTTACCTTCATGTAGCTGGCCTGAAGGGCTTATCTCCTATGTAAACTCAGTCCGTGTCCAGGAATTAAGGTCTAGGTGTAATGAGGGATCTGAACTTGGAAATCCTTAATTTACAGCGACTTGCCCCCAGAGTCAGTGATGGAAGAGTCATCCAGAAGCCCCATGCTGAGCAGAAGAGGACAGTGCCGTGGGGAACCCTTCGCGTGCTGTATTTTAGACATGCTTAAAAGAAGAATGAGTATTGCAAGGATCAAAACAGGACTCAGACTCAAGGTAAGTTATTTTACTATTGGCAAATAGTCAGTCATTATTTTATTTTTCCTTTGCTCTCTGAATCTTGTGTTCTAGCTGCTCCGGGGGCATCCAAGTGGCCCATGTGGACTGGTGTGAGAGCGGGGTCTTGTGTGTTGGGGCATCTGTAGAGAGGGCAGAGAACTGGTGTTTCTCCGAGTAGGTACTTGCATGTTTCTGCCTGAATGCTGCTTTGGTTATATGCCCCGTGGAAGCAGCTGATCTCTAATTCACATGCCTTAACTCAGAGATGGGAAGGATTTATGTGCTCTTTTCCCCTCTACTTAGTATTTTCTATTTTCAAACTTGATGCCTCTCGTGGAGAGAGTGAGCTGATTTTGCATGTATTTTCTTAGCCAGTTGTTCTGCTCGTTGACTGGAGTGAACCTGGGTGCTGACTCCAGAGTCTGAGTTTCAGAGGGGCAGAGGCACCTGAGGAGGGGACATCGTGGCACTTGGGGCTCACAGTTTAATTACCCTCTGGCATCGGTAATTTTCTGAACTAAACTAACGTAATAATTATTACATCTACTTAATTCAGAACCAATAATGTTGCAAGACAACGGGACCATTTCTTATTTAAAAAAAATAGAATAAAAATTCGGACTGGCAAATACATCCCAGCTCTCTCCCCATCCGTGCTATTGAGGTATTCCTGCCCTGCCTGCCACTCGCCACATTGCTGAACTTAGTTACAAATAATATTTTTTATTTCCTTATTAAGCCTGAGAAACAATTGGGTGACTGTGGACATATCCAGAATGAAGGATTAATGTAGTCCTTAAATAAAACTTGCAATATTTTGGCATGTGTGATTGTATGATATCCTGCCTTGCGTTTTATGGATTATGTTTTAAATCATGACCAAATTCTGTTCTTGAAATTTGATATTTTCAAAACAATTTAGAAACAGCAGTGCTGAGTTCTAATTTTCCTCTGAAAAGGAGAACTAGGATCTTGCAATCTGCAGAGAAACACACCAATGCACCACAAGCCTGTGCAGACTGATGCGATTGCTTTCTGAAGCAATGAGAGGAAAAATGTGACTTTCAGTCATTTTTAGCTTATGTTTTGTTTCATTCTAACAGCTTTGCTTGATAATTTCTCACCCAAAATACAAATAAATGTCACAATGATGAGAACATTGCCAAGCAGGAGTAGAAAATTATTATATTTTAGCTTAAAATATTTTTTTAAAGAAAATATATCAAATATCATTAGATTTAATGAAAAAGTAGTCAAGAAAAGGTTTGAGCCATACAAATAGCCTGAGTCTCCCTACTAAGTTTTAAGACGGGTAAAAAATTAGAAGGTTCGTATTTGATATTCAGTGTGTGTGTGTATATATATATATATGCAAGAATCAGTGACAGCAGCATAAATGCTAATTGATGGGATGCTAGGAAATGATTTTGTATCAAGTGCTAATCAGACTGTTTTTCCACTTATCAGCATTACCACTCAATAACTGACAACTTTTAGATTATCTTGAACGTGTTGAAAATCTGCTGTGCTTTCCAAGTGACTTTGACAGTTGTGGTCTGCAAAGCATCCAGAAAACTCAAGCACTAAGTTTCTATGTGGTCTATACTAAGTAAAATTTTTTTCATTTACCATAGTATGCATTGGGGAGAATACTTATATGGAATGTTACAGTTTATTTTTTTTAAACTTGTGAAGTTTAAATTTGTTCAGGTTATTGAGAAATGCCATTTTATGGTTTGACAAGTCTGATTCTGAACATTTCGGTCTTTTTTTTTTTTACTATGTCCAAATAAAGATAAGATATGCATATGCAGACATTTCTGGGAGGGCTAAAAGATCAAATAACACCCAATACTGAAACTGTGTTATGCATCGTAAGTCACATTTACATTGTGAACAGTGGAAATGAATAGCAGATCTGTCTAAACAAAAGGCGACAAAATAGTCTTATATCTAATGTCCATCTTGGAAAGATGGAGTGAAAAGCATTTCCAGAGGTTAAAGAAGGGGCTCTGGTTTGAGTTATGGGTTGTTTGTATTCCCTCTGTCACCAATGACAGGTTTTCTGATCACCACTACCCTTGCATGCATATGTTTCTTTTGCATTAGTAGTTATTATGATGCTGTAGCAAAACGAGTGTGATTACTGTACAGAATACTATGACAATCTTGTACAGAAGAGACCTACACAGAAACACAAGAGCAACTGAAATTTTTTCCAGCAGTTCTGCCTCATTAGGAAGGAATGCGATTCAGCACCTTTGATGGCAGAGGACTTCAAAAGTGTCTGGTTTTGCTTAGATATTAAGATGAAATCTGTGGCATTCACGATCAACAAGACGTTAATCTCACTCTGGTTCAAATACATCTGTTCATTCTGGTATTTGCCATCCTACACTTTAGATCATTTTTTAAGTCTCAGTAAAGCAGGAAATGTTCCTTGGAGTGGTCAAATGGCAGTGGTCAAAACTTGGCTCAACACCTCCCCTATACCGTGACCTCACTGAGGGCCAGGCAGGCCTTCCTTGGTGAGACGCCGTGAGTCAGCACAGGGTGCAGTGGATTGAGACCCACCCCTGGGCTGCGCCTGTGCGACCTCGTGGGTCCATCCCACCAGTCTGCAGGTATGGGGTGCTGGGCTACAACGTCTTGAGATTAACTGTAGAATGTGTTTAGGAATGTGTGGGTGCTTATTAAGGTGTCACAAGTGTCTAGCATAGGGTATGACTGATATTGATCTGGAATGTAGGTTAATTACAAGTCATTAGTAAATCAATAAACCTCTTCAGTCCTGGTTTGGTTTAAACTACATGATCCGAGCAGTTTTTCCGTGTGACAGATACCAGGAGTATAACGCTATTGCTACTAAAGACTGGGACAAGTAGGTAATACATAAGTTTTTGCAGAAATTAGAAATTTATAATGTTAGTATGGAGTCTTTGCGAAAAGTATTATTCTTTTGAAAGGTATACTTTGGAAATGGGTTGGGGTTTTTTTGGAAATTCAAAATCTTTATTTTTGGATTGTTCCAAAGTACTGGTAAGATTTTGTTACTACTAAGAAATAACAGAAACTATGAAACGGAAATATGACTTGCATCTAAAAAAAAAAAAAAAGGACGCAATGCTAAAAAGCTAACACATGAAGACATTCCAGCCGTCAAATTTCATAGTTCCACAACAAAAATTCTATGTTGGCTTATTGTCTTGGGTTTGTAGTTTTTTAATTAGACTTTCAATTCTAATAAGATGAAGATACGGTTTTGGGTTTTTTAACAGAAATTAGTTTTCAGGCCATTAGTGTATTTATATAAGTAATATTGAATGTGACCCTTAGTTAAAAATTCACAGTAAATTAACTTTTCCCTTAATAGAAATTATATTTTAAAGCCACTTTAATTATCCATAATAGAATACAACATTAGCCTGAGAGAAATTCTCACAGGAAAAATATGATATATTATATCAACAAATTTCTGTCAGTTTGACTTGAACACTTCAGCCTACAATTTGGTTCACAAAAAGTGTAAGCATTAAACTCATATCAAGGGAATGGGAAAATACTAAGCAAAAGTAGGATATCTTTTCTCTATATAGTCAATTTGGAAAGTTTGTAAATGTGTCCAATATCTTCATGGTTAGATACTTAAAGCTTTCTTTTTAATTAGGTAAGCATATGTTACAATACATTAGTAAACAAAATGCAACCAATGTGTATTTCCAGTACTCTATTTTGCAAACATAGAGATATTAATTTGAAATAAATATTTTATGAAATGTATTTCAACTGTAAATGGCACATCATAATGTCACAGAAATGAATAAAAATGCTGGTTTTCCAAGAATTAAGTAGGATTTTAGTTTTAGCTCTCTATCTCTTTCCCCACTAACTGAAATGAATATATAATGCCTCAAAGTAGTTTCATGTTCTAATCTTTGATACCAGTGTGATCAAGAAAAGCATGAAGAAAGGTTGCTTTGTGCACAGTGCTGAAAAATCAGTACTGCCGGGGAGAATGATAAATACTGGAAGCTGCTATTAAAGTAAAAGTAATTACCAATAGATCTATATATATATTTATGGCACTATTTTTCTTTTTTTTTTGTAATCATTGCATATCATGGCTGCTTCATAAAAATTCCAAATTAAATTAGTGTTAGGAAAATTCTAGAAACCCAACCGTTTAAAATAGTCATTATAGCTCCAGCACCGGGACACTGGATCTAACTCAGAAATCTTTTTTGCATTATTAAAAAAAATTATATCAAGTGCTTAAGGGTCAGCATAAATCAGGATTTGCTTTAGTGAGGTGAAGCTCATAGTTACAAAGTTTTATTCTTAATGAGCATGAATTCAGCCGTGATAACCTGATCACCTTCTCTCCGTTTAGATGTGCAAAGGAAATGTTGTGTGGGTTGGCTTGTTCAGCAATGTTTAAAAGCACTGCAAGCCCATGTGCAGTAGAAGATAGCAGCTAACTCCAGTGTGACCTAGAGATGCAAAACTGAGTTGAAGGCCTTATTTCACTTTCTGGCCATATCTGGTAACAGAAAGTCCATTTCTTGAGAGTTTTGCTCCCTGAAAAGGCAAAGTAAAAAGGAGAGCAAAAGTAAGTGCACTCCTGTGGAACAAGGTGCTTCGGTAGCAGAAGAGCCAGCTGGGGTTGTTTAGACATGGTCTGCAGGTCCTCCTCCCTGACAGTCTGAACAGGAGGGGTAACTTGAGTAGGGAAAAAAAAAAAAAGAAAAAATCACTCTGGAAGAGCCATCTCGTATTCTGCCATTTGCCTGCTGATCTAGGTTCACTCTCTGATAGGAATAACTACTGAGCTGTATGGGTTCAAGATGACATAAAAGCAGTAACATTTTGGAAGCATATAAATTTGTCAGTCTAGCTATACGTAGATCATTTCCTCTCTTTACTGGAAGATTTCATCAGTATTAGAAGGACCAAATTACCTTTCATTTATTACTGAAGGGGCTAAGCCCCAGAGATGATGTTCTCGTAAGGTAATCCTTACGTTAGGAGGTAGGAATGTTTCATCCTTGCACTTATACCAAAAGAGGACAAGAAATGTTTTTCCCACGTAATGAACATTTTTAGAGGCTTTAAAAGTTTCTTCATTTGTGTAAGGAGGAAACAAAGTTTTTGTGAAGTTTACCGCCTAGTAATTTGGGCACTGGCTTATCCGAAGATTGGTTCCTGGACCCTGACAGTGACCCTGTCCTGAGTAGGGATGAACAAATAACTAGAGGAAAGGAAGAGGAGGAAGGTAGGAAGAATTGGGTCAGCATTTGGAGTGAGAATGTGAAAAGTTACATTTCAATTTCATAAAACGTTTATGGAAAAGGTTAATTTGAGAAGATGCTTCTAATCAAGCACTTGAGAAAAACACAAATGAAGTAAAAAAAAAGTTAAAAAATACTTGCTGCATGGTTTGAAATGCTCATTCTTTAAATCACACAAGCAAAGTTTTTTCTTACCAAACTGAAATAAGGTGATAGTGCCACTGCACTGTTATCTGTAAGGCCAGCACTGATACTTACGCTTGTCTAAGAAATATGAAACTTAGGTTCAATTCATCCATCAGCCTGAGGGCATTTGACTCCTGTCCAGGAACTTTCTCAAAACATGATGAAGCATCTCATTTAATAAATGAATATTTTTCTATGAAACATTACTTATCAGCCTTTTTCTAGTTGTGGAACATAGTGTAGGGGATTTATAAATTTTTTCTGGTTCAAGAACTTTACCATCTTCATTTTCCAAGAGAAATCAGCATATTTTAATATTAAACAAAAATCTTGACTTAAATAATTTCCCTGTGTATTAAGCTCGTTAAGAAGTATCAGGCTCTCAAATCCATTAATTTAATATGAGTAGTGTCGCCTGCAGTAATGCTATTGAATTTATTGCTGAAAGATAACATTTGGATAAAGAGACCATTCCTTTACAAATGGCTTCTGAAAAGAAATCACTGCCCTCATAGAATCTAATTTAATTAATCTTTTAGAGGAAGGCATTAGTCAGCTGGAAGAATTTTATGTTGTTTAGACCCAGTCTTATGAATATTAATATTCAATAAAATGATTCTACTGTTTATTCATGAATACTGAAAACATGCAGTCAGAGCTGCAGCTCTGCAAGTTACCAGTAGTTGTTTTTGTTCCTCTGTTCTTGTAAACAAAGAATCTCACTTTCCTTCATTTGATTTATACAAAATTTTAACAACAGAAATTATGGTGAAACTCTTGTTTCAGGGAGAAAAGGATTAATGAATGTGGACCATGCTTGCCCTAAGCTGCTCTTGGAGAACTGTACTGTGTGTCTGTGTGTATGATTTGAGAATTAACATCTACAGCGCCTGACATTTTAAATTGTATAATTATGCTAGAATACATAAATAGAAGTACAGTTTTTAAGTCCCTATGTGAACAGAATCTAATTTCACTATAGAAGTAATATAAGATGCCCTTCTTTAGAAGACCAAAACGAACCAACCTTTATCTTTTCATGCACAATGAATTAGCACAATGAGCAAATAATTTAAACAGTGTTAACCTGGATACAACAAACTCAGACATGGCAGTGTCAAAGTGGAGATTTTGCAGTTTAACAGGGCAGGTGGAGGATAGCCCCGTTTCGCACAGCCCTTCTCCTTCCCTTCAGAGCTCCCTGCTCACGGAGCCAGGGGAGCCCAATGGCACCGGTGGCTCTGCAGAGACAGCGTTTCTCCCACGGTTCCCTTCAGGGGCTCCTTTATGACACAGTATATTCCTAAATCTTGTCATCTCAAGCATTCAGACAGCAAACAGTTTCAGCTTCCGTGGAGTTTTATGCAGGGAAGCTGGACGCAGCCTCTACCCACACAGCCAGCCTGCCATCTCTGTGCAAGATTTAAATCTTTGGGGCCTAGCAAGAATAGGAATATATTTCCAAATAATGTAGTATTTACACTCTCTTAAGATGAAGCAATGTTTTGAAAAAGATTAATTTTATTCAAAACACGTTAATAAGTATTAAAACAAAGTGGGTCATCCATGGGAACCTTGTAAAAAGCAACATCACTCTAGCAAAATTTCGTTAACTTTTTAAGTCGTAATTCACTGTCTCCTGGAAATGTAGAGAGATACGGTATTAGTTGACCGGTATTTCCCCTCTTTAATATGTAAGGTACTTTATAAACAATTTAAAATCAAAATAATGATTTTGCTTGAAAGTACTCTCAAAAGGCATGAGGGTGTCTAAAGCTGGATCTGAAATGGTTCTAGGAAAGAAAGGAGGAGGAAATAGTTGAGAGAATTTGCACTCAAATCTGAATTTTCACTGCAGTTTTTATCTTTTCTTCACAGTTCTGAAACAGCAGCTTTTGCTTCAAAATTACATGTTTGCCTTCAAGAAGGTAGCAACTTCATTGTGCTCTGGTTGTACGAGACTTCTACAGGCAACTGTTGATCCACTGTGGACTGAATCTCCATCTCTTTCCGTATGCTATTGCGTTTCAGGGTATTTGGGTGAATATTTTTATCTTTTTTAATCGTTCAGGTAAGACATGTTTTAGAATAGTTTCAGTTCTTTAGAGTGTAGATACATGAAGTGACTTCACCTGCTCTCTTTGTTAATTGTATCACAGCAAATTGCTTCAAAATGGTTCACAATCACTCCTGTAGTTACATTATAGTAAGGTTAAAGGAAGGAGATATTAATGGTGTAGTATGACAGGTATAGCACTAAAGAACTTTTCTTAAACCTCTGGAGATAATTCAAGCTCAAGCAAAAGAGTTCATGGTAGTTGTAGCGAAATCTTAGATGATTTTGTGTTTTGTTACGGATTTAATTCCATTCCCCAACCCCCAAATGCTGTATAATGTTGTGACTGCATATAGAATAAAGGAATATTTTTAGATTAAAATATATATTGATCTGCTTCATTTAAATATAATTGATTTTTAAAGAAGTCAATGCAATTTTTTGCAGTACCCATATGAGAATACTCTGAAGTTTGGCAAGTTAATCATTTGTGCCAGCAGGCCTGTAACTGAGCTAAAATATTTCTAGAGGATGTAAGTTTAAATATTGCGTCTTCTAGAAATATACTTCTGCTCTCATTACCGTGGCTGAAGTAGATAAAGCAAGATAGAACATATGAAGAGAAGATGATAGCTGGTAGAGAGGAGAAAGGGAGAGTCTAATGAATTTGGACTTGTGAGTTAATCTAAGAGTGAAAAGCAATCACATCTCTGTTTTCCAAATGGTATATTCTGGTAAATTTTCATTTCAGAGAATGTTTCTACCAAAATGTGTTTTTTTATTCCTCACTTAAATATTTCAGGCACTATGAAGAATTCCTTCAAGGCTGATGACACTGCATCCTAAAGGGTAAGATGCAATAGATAATTTTTAAAATGGTGTTATGCCTTCATTGAATGAGCTATTTTCCCTTTTCACTTGGGTACAATCTCACAAAAACCTAAGGGCCTTTGCCTTGCGGAGTTGGCTCTGCAAAGATGCTCCTGCTCTTAGTCGGAACTGGGAACTCCTGCATTGTGCTCAGACGAGATAAAACCCTGATAATCAGCACTTCTGGTTATCAGCACTCTAGTACTCATAAAAAGAAAGAGTAACAGTTTTACACTTGCTAGTGGCAGCAGAAACTTGTTTGCGTGTCCTGCTGTACACTGCACAGAGCATGCTGAATCTTCCACTTTTTTTTTTTTAAAGAAAATTACTTTTGGTATGGTAGAAAATGTAACTGTTATGCAGCAAGTGTGGCAGATACATGTGTTTCTGTGTTGCTGATTATTACAAAATATATGAGGCCTGACCTAGAACAATACCGCAGCTTAATTCTGTATTTGTAGAGATTACAGGTTTTATGTCAAGACGTTGAGGCGTTTACATTATGTGGATATTTTCGAAAAGCTAAGAAATAATGAAAAATTATTTTCCCAACCTAGTGCAATTATTACAAGCAGTGTAACAGCTGGTATTCTACAATTCAGTGAGAGATGAACAAACTGGTCTACTCACCTGCAGAGCATAGATGAAAATTAATAAGAAAGTGGGAAGTTAAATAAATAGTGAATGAATGTCCAAAGGGGAGAAGGTGAAAGATGAGCAGCACCACATTCTGGTGTAATTAAGTTAGAAGTTCTCATCATCATTGAAGAAAAGGTAAGGATGGAAGAGTTTGCTCAGACCAAAGGTTTAGTAAAACTTGAGCCAAGATTTTAGATACCAAGAGAGGAACTGAATATATACACTTCTCAGGCATTGTTGCTTGTAGACTCACTTCAGAGTATGGCCATTTGTAGATAAAAGCTATTCTAAAGTAGCATTATGGAAATGCAGACTGTGATTTTGCTTTTAGAACAGAACTCGTGTGCATTTTGGCAGACGGGGGATGGAATAAAGCACAAACAGTTGGAGCCAGATGCAAAAGCAGAGGTTCTGGTATTCATCTAAAATTTTCCAGAACAGCCAGCTTCCACACGTACGCTGAGCTGGCCAGAGCAATTGGGCAAATAAGCTCCCACTTCAAAGCAGAAACCAGGGCACTGACAACACACACACCAAGAAAATAAGTGTTATTTCAAAGTGCAATTCTGTCTACTTTCTCTTTGATATGATTCTTAAAGCACAGTTGTGTTGTTTTTCACACGGGAGTTTTCTATCTTGAACTCAAGCTGAATTCCCTTACTCTGAAATGGTAGGTGTAGAGTCCAGCTGACTAATCAGACAGCTTGGTTGGGGCACTTCCCATCATCCCTGTTGAAGCCATACTGTCATATAGCAAAGACTGCCAGGGGAAATTTTGGCTGTCGTTATACTAGAAGAGGGCATTTTGGCTAGAATTAACATTTGATTTCTTTGAAAATTCTTTTCAAGTGACTTGAAGGGTATAGCTTCCCAGAATATTTTGACTACTTTTCATAACAAACAAAAAAAAAAAAAAAGGAAAGAAAAGGGATGTTTTAACTATTCCCTACTTAATATGCAACATGGTTAAAGTAGCATGTGCCATATGGTTCTGTTTTCCTTGTGATAAGTTATGTGATGAACTGAGTAAGAAAGCCAGAGTTTGCTTCCTTTCCAAGATGAGATGATCAGATTTTAATTCTTCTCTATCCAAACCTTTTTTGCTTTATACGGAAATAAATGTCTTCTGAAATGCTGAGGAGGTCACATTTGTCATTCACGAAGTTTTCTGGGCCTGAGTCAAGATCCCTGCAGTGAGGCACGTATGCCCTTCCCTAGCTGTACATGTGACATGACGTGAAAATCTTGTGATGAAAATGCACTGTGCACATGTGGCATAGGGGTTTTTTTGAGGGTTCTCTCTCTGCATAAGCCAGCAAAAAGTTCATAAGACTGTTCAAAGGCAATTAGCTCTCAGTGAGGAGTCCTTTCATGCCAAGTTTGTGCTCTCCAGTCGGACTGTTTCAGTTGAAAAACTCTTTGGAACAAGTTCACAACAGCATCTTTACAGCACGGAAGAAAAGGTCTCTCCTCTTCCTTCTTTGCACTCTTAGTATGAAGATTGCAGGGCACCTTTCTTAGCCTCTTAACAAATACTTGTCTCCCCTCAGAAACCAACCTTGATTTCATCATTTGAAATGTTGTTTAAAACTTAGAGAATCTAGAAAAGGGCTGTATGTAATTTTGAACTGTAGCAGTTGTTTCCACACACACATTGGTACTAAAGCATAATGGTTAGCTTTAGCTTTTCTAGTTTTCTTGTGAGGTGTGTCAGCTATGGCTCCCCATCTGGGTTACATATAAATAAAACCAGCAATTTATTTATCATTTGGTAGAAGTGCAAGACTTCTATTTCATAGACTAATAATTTTTATTTATTGGTATGTGATTATTTGTATTAACAGATGAAATACCATTCTTAAAACTTC
>VZSC01013062.1:538217-614241 GCA_013398225.1 Steatornis caripensis
ATTTTGCCATATTGATTTGCTTTTTGCTAAGCACGTGTATCTAATGGGACTTTTGTCATAATGTCACATGAATGGCTAAAGTGGCAGTACTGAAAACAAACGTTGCGTTCTTGACATCTCAGTAGAAGACTTTAACATTTTTTTTTTAACTCATAGATATTTTCTGAGAAAAATAAAACATGAGTATGAAAATTTCAGTAATTCATCATGGCGCCGTACACCATACCTGACATCTCATTCTGATCTTGTCAGCCACTGCACGCTCCACTCATTTCAATGGCGCTGCTAACACACACTAGGTAAAAAAAAGTAGAAAGGGAATACATAACACGTACTATTTTTTTTTACCAGATTCCGGTAGTTTTTTCAGCTACAAATTTACTTGTTAACAATACTGAAATTCCTTGTAAAATCTTCCAGGGCATGTTTCCTTTCCTTTAAAAAAGGGAAAAAGAAAACAGAAAAAAAAAAAAGGGAGAGAAGCGGTAAAAAAAAACCCCAAACCTGGGGAATTCAGTGCCATAATGCCAATGCTTTTAGGCAAAGATATGGTCATTCAACCTAGGAAAGAGAAATAAAGCAGACACTCTAACTCAGCTGTTCTTTCTTTGATATATTGATATTCTTTCATTGCTTTGGTGACTCTAGGGAGGGAAAGCTGCCTACACCTGCCCTCCAAGGAAATGCTGACTGTGCCTGGAGGAAACACCACATCTGCTGAATTATACAGCTCTTCCGTTCTTCAGCCCAGGTAGCTGGTGAAGATTTTACATGTTCTCCCNTTCATTGCTTTGGTGACTCTAGGGAGGGAAAGCTGCCTACACCTGCCCTCCAAGGAACTGCTGACTGTGCCTGGAGGAAACACCTCATCTGCTGATTTATACAGCTCTTCCGTTCTTCAGCCCAGGTAGCTGGTGAAGATTTTACATATTCTCCCTCGTCTTTAATACTTCCAGCTGTTCTCCTTTCCCACGAAAGGAAATCTCTCTGTAGAGACACAGCAGTCCTCAAGGTACGCCCAGACTTACTTCTTATGTTCAAACATAGGAGTGTGGGACAGAAAGGTCTCTTGTCACAGTATCAGCTCTGCCAGCCAGCTGCGATGCAGTTCCTTTCCCCTCAGCACTGGTGTATTTAGCATGGTGCTGATAGGGGACTCTGAGTAGGCTTCACCTTCTGCAGAAGTGGAGAATAATGACAAAGTACTCCACTATTTCCCAATTTGCTTAAGTTATAGAAAAGATCAGCAGCATTACCGTAAGTTATTGCAACAGCCCATTTATTCTGCAAAGAAGCTTTCTTGGAGATTTCATCAAGAAACAACTCCCAGACCACTTCTAAATCTCTCTCTCTCTCTCNGAGTAGGCTTCACCTTCTGCAGAAGTGGAGAATAATGACAAAATACTCCACTATTTCCCAATTTACTTAAGTTATAGAAAAGATCAGCAGCATTACCGTAAGTTATTGCAACAGCCCATTTATTCTGCAAAGAAGCTTTCTTGGAGATTTCATCAAGAAACAACTCCCAGACCACTTCTAAATCTCTCTCTCTCTCTCTCTCGCCTTAGCAGATCCACGCAGCAATTTTTCTCAGTTTAGGATGTTCTAAGAAGGATCCAAGACTGGGAAACATAGCAGATCTTTTTGTCCTCTGGTACTTGATTGACAATCTTTAAAGCATGAGATTTGAATTCTTTGCTAGCATGCTGTATGGCTTCAAGATAGCAAGTGTAACAGAGGCTGTCAAATGCTGACTTGAGCATAGTGAATGCTGAGATCCCTGGCAAAACTTGGAGGTTGGGGGCTGGATATCTCTACCCCATTACTTGAACACCACAAACCTCAGAAAAATGTTAAGTGTTAAGCAGAATAAATCTATCCGTCACGATTTTTTTAATCAATCTGTCAGATGTTGAAGTTTCTCAAAGACTTTGCCTAGGCAGTCTCATCTCTGAAGTTATGTTGAGAACACAAAGGAGCTACTTGGGACATGTGGTGTGTGCCATAGAAAGAACGCCTAGTTGAGTAGGTGGGTTTAGTAGCTCGCAACAGGGCTGGAACCTGAGGGAAGAACTGAGAACTGCTGAGAGCCTGTCTTGGGTTCCAGAGCTCCTGGGAGCAGACCACAAGGGCGCCTCAGGAGCAGGCAAAACTCTCCCATGAACTTACGTGGCTGCAGGAAGAGTTCAGGTTCAGAAAATTCCAATAGTAGCCAAAAGGCAGTTTTCAGGCCAGTTGTTGATTATGAAGTGACATAGGAAATTTCAAGAAAGACTTAAGAAATGGTTGTAATACATCAGAAAAATAATTACAGCCTGTGACCCTTTGTTTAGTTGTTGCCTCTTGAAGAGCAATACCACTTCACGTGTTCCGACAGCGGGAAAAGTTGCTCCATTTTATACATTTCCATGCCTTTACTGGGAACAGGGTGAGCAAAGCAACTGCAGTCTCTTTACCCACAGTATGTCTGTCAGCAGAATGACTTGGGGGCATAGGGCATATATACCAGGTGATCGCNCGCAGCAATTTTTCTCAGTTTAGGATGTTCTAAGAAGGATCCAAGACTGGGAAACATAGCAGATCTTTTTGTCCTCTGGTACTTGATTGACAATCTTTAAAGCATGAGATTTGAATTCTTTGCTAGCATGCTGTATGGCTTCAAGATAGCAAGTGTAACAGAGGCTGTCAAATGCTGACTTGAGCATAGTGAATGCTGAGATCCCTGGCAAAACTTGGAGGTTGGGGGCTGGATATCTCTACCCCATTACTTGAACACCACAAACCTCAGAAAAATGTTAAGTGTTAAGTAGAATAAATCTATCAGTCACAATTTTTTGAATCAATCTGTCAGATGTTGAAGTTTCTCAAAGACTTTGCCTAGGCAGTCTCATCTCTGAAGTTATGTTGAAAACACAAAGGAACTACTTGGGACATGCGGTGTGTGCCATAGAAAGAACGCCTAGTTGAGTAGGTGGGTTTAGTAGCTCGCAACAGGGCTGGAACCTGAGGGAAGAACTGAGAACTGCTGAGAGCCTGTCTTGGGTTCCAGAGCTCCTGGGAGCAGACCACAAGGGCGCCTCAGGAGCAGGCAAAACTCTCCCATGAACTTACGTGGCTGCAGGAAGAGTTCAGGTTCAGAAAATTCCAATAGTAGCCAAAAGGCAGTTTTCAGGCCAGTTGTTGATTATGAAGTGACATAGGAAATTTCAAGAAAGACTTAAGAAGTGGTTGTAATACATCAGAAAAATAATTACAGCCTGTGACCCTTTGTTTAGTTGTTGCCTCTTGAAGAGCAATACCACTTCACGTGTTCCGACAGCGGGAAAAGTTGCTCCATTTTATACATTTCCATGCCTTTACTGGGAACAGGGTGAGCAAAGCAACTGCAGTCTCTTTACCCACAGTATGTCTGTCAGCAGAATGACTTGGGGGCATAGGGCATATATACCAGGTGATCGCTAGCTTTGCCCCTCTCTTGTTGATTCACATCACCAGCAGTTGTTTGCAAGCTTCATTTTGTGCAATACCATGGTGCACTGAAAGGATCTTCTCTTAAAAGTAGGCAAAGAATTTGATCTTCAGCTGCACAATGAATTTCTAGCAGTACTGTTGAAACAAGCTGGAAGTTATGGAAGTGTGGAACATGACTAATGATAAAAACTCCGGAGTTCCTGTGCTGCATTCTGTAACGTACTAACATCTGCTATGTAGATTGTTTATAGACGTTGCATACTAATGGAAATAATTTGGCTATACTGGGTCGGTGACAATTTCTGCACACCAGCCTTACCGCTGCAGGTTTTTGCCAACCCTGGGCTGTGTTTTTCATAGATAAAAAAGCAAAACAAAAGAAAGCAAGTTCTTCAAAAACTTGCAGCTCCTAGGGCCTGGTTTAGGAATGTGGAACTGTTTTGTGGCAGTTTGTTCTGCTGTATTCAGGGAGAGGCTTTTAAGCCTAGTTTGGATGTTTTTAAGCTGAGCTCCTGTCAGCTTGCATTCTTCGAACAAGTGGGAAGTAAGGAAATGTATGCAGACCAGGTCTCTCTGTTCCTCTCTAACAGCAGATCAGCTAAGATAATAGACGCTGCTGTGTTTAGCATGCAGAACATGGAGCACGTGGCACGGAAAGTCAAACATTAGCAGAGAACATGATGAAGCCCTTTCTACTTGAAAGGAAAACTGAAAAAATGTCAGTCTCTTTAGCCACCCTCACATGGAGCCATGATTTGGGGGAAATACCAACTGCAACTCTTATTATTACGAAAGTCACGTGAAAAACTTGTGTTTTTCCAAGAAAATCTACTTTTGCATTATGTGAATTTTTAATTTTTTAGTGTCATGTTTGATGAAGCACCAGAAGGCTGGGAACAGTGAAGTCTCTTTACAACTTTTCATCTTGCTGGTGCTTTGTCAGCCTGAAATACATAAAGATTTACATATATTTTCCCAAGAGATTGCCATTTCTCTGACAAGTGTTGAAATAGTAGTTGATATCTTTAATAAGAAAATGGAGCCAGGGAACAGAATGAGTAAATTAAAACAGCCATTAATTTGATTCTAGTTTTGGTCTTAAAAAAAAAAAATTCTAGACATGAATTGGCATTCAGAAAACTTCCATGATTATAGAACTAAACCTTGTCTGGAATCAGATATTAGAGATTATTTATGATCAGACAGCACAAGTTCAGAGTTCCACTGCTGAAAGTTGACATAAATAATTGGAAATTGGGAAGTGAGTAAAATAACTAAATGGCAGATGCACTGGCTTATGCAAAAATTTCTGGGTACAGTTGCTTTTTCCTCTGCAGAGGATGGCCAATCTTTTTTACCTTTAAAATAATATTAGACTTTATAGACTTTTTAATTTTTCTCTGAGCTGATATTTTTATTTGCTTCTAAATTAAGCGGGTTAAGTTTAATAATTGGTTATTGATTATTCATAGGCGGTGGCTCATATGCAATGCTCATATTCTTTGATTGTTCATGTGCTCGTGTTTTCTGCCTTGTTAGATCACTATGGATTTATTCAAAATCTTTCCCATTCATGAGCTACCTGAAAAAATTTGAGTCATTTTTAAATTTTGCCAGTTCACTACGCTATTTCTATAAAATAGCTGAAAGAAATAATGGCAACAGCATTTATTCAGGTGCTTTGACATTCAAATTTTCAGTTGTTAAACTTCATCTGGGTTAAATGGGTTTCAAGTACCCGTGCAGGCTGCATCTGTTTGACATAGGCCATCTTTTCCAACAAGTCAAGGTTTAAAGTGAGAAAAGGGCCATCTGTAATGAGTCATCGACTTAAACTGAGAAATGGGAAAATGTACTGGCAATTCGTAAGTATTCCTACATCTGTTTGAGCGGGAATGTGAAATGGTTAGAAAGTCTGTTTGTGTTAGATCTGTTTGGTGTCTTACTGGATAATTCATTAGTGATATATGATCTGATTGAGTGATGTACGTCTCAAAATCACGCGTGACGTGGTAGTGCTTGGTGCGGAGCATGCACTAGCCCGTATTAGTTACTGTGTGGCAGGCCAGTCTTTGCTCCCATTGCCTCTCACTTGAGCTATGCCTAAAATAGCGAGAATGATGCAACTTTTCCTCACAATTGTAATAAAAACCTAAGTATTAGAAGGTGGATGTGACAGACATCATGCTTTTGCTTGATATTTTTATTGGAAACTCTGGTCCTCATGAATCCAGAGAAAGGCTTGGAAGTAGCAGGACTGGTTCCGAGAGAAATAAGTTTGCATTCCCTGAGTATGATTAGTGGCGGCCCAACTGCGAATTCTGGGTGTTTGGGNACTAAGTATTAGAAGGTGGATGTGATAGACATCATGCTTTTTCTTGATATTTTTATTGGAAACTCTGGTCCTCGTGAATCCAGAG
Organism: Steatornis caripensis; assembly: GCA_013398225.1. Classification (NCBI taxonomy): domain Eukaryota; kingdom Metazoa; phylum Chordata; class Aves; order Caprimulgiformes; family Steatornithidae; genus Steatornis; species Steatornis caripensis. The sequence continues at coordinate 544,109 of VZSC01013062.1, forward strand.
AAAGGCTTGGAAGTAGCAGGACTCGTTCCGAGAGAAATAAGTTTGCATTCCCTGAGTATGATTAGTGGCAGCCCAACTGCGAATTCTGGGTGTTTGGGATTGCCAAAAGTTGGAAGCATCGTTCAGGGATTTTATTTCCTTCCCTGGTAGGTCCCTTAATCCTGCTGTATTTGGCAGTAAAGGAAGCCTTTTTTATATATGATTGGAATTTAAGAATTTGTGTATTGTAATGGCAAAACGGAATAATGCTGAGATATGAGTAATGTGTGAAAAAACCGATGCTTAAACAATGACCTCAATGACCTGGTAAAGACTGTCACCCGCTGAGTTTCTTATACTCCGTGTTTCAGATGGCATCTTTGTAGATATTCACAGAAGTTTCTAGCGAGATTTTGAAACCAGTTAGGGTTTTGAAATTGCAGCTGCTGAATTACTATAGCTCCATGCATTTGTTTTTCAAATGATGTAAGCTAAGTCAGTGTCTGACAGAGTTTCTAAGTGAAAAAAATGAACCATAACTTGCCACATTGCCAAAAGATCACTGAGGGGCAGAGTGTATATCACTAAGTAACTTCAATTACAGTTTTTAATTCTGTTGAAGATTACTTTGCGTTTTTAAACTCTAATGTCCTTGCTCTGATCTGATCCTTTCGTTCTTAAATTATCACAGAGCAGTAAATTTTAGTAATACCAATACAAAGAACAGTTAACGTATTTTTTGTCATTGAAATTTGTTCAGCCATTCTGTATCCAGTTCTTGTAACTTTTCCAAGTCAGTTTGGAGGAATACAGTGGGCCTTATTTTGATCTCTTCTACGTGGATCTAATACCCGTGTCTTTATTGTTTGTGAAGGAGCAAAACCAGATGAAATCTGTAAAGAGAAAAGGTAGTGAATGGGTTTTTGCAGCAAGGATTTATTTCAATTTACCTGTAAAATTAGGAGTTGAGTAAGATATTGGTTACAAAGTAAAGTGGCATGATGATGGCATTGTTTTATGGGATTTTTCACATGAAGTGTTCTTCTTTTTTGCTCTCTAATAAAAGCATATGTGCTGTTTCTGCTCCAAGGACCTGTTTCCTTGTCTGGTCAGACCTGTGTTACTAAACCAACTGCGAGACATAATCTAGGCACGACTGAGTTATCTGCCTGACCCAACTAGTGTAGCTGACTTTTTCTAGATTTGCCTTCTCTCTTCAAGTTATTGTTTGTGCAAGAGACAAGTGAAAGAAGAAATCTAGAGATCCTTGAAGCTACCAGCACAGGGTTAACTTTAAATTGAAATTGTGAGCCTTTTTGCTGGTATGGCCTCTGCTCTATCCCCTTGGATATAGATCTTGGTTTTGTTTAATTGTTCTGTGTTTCACTGGTTGCAAATGATTAAAACTTGTATGATTCTGAGAAAGCTAGTTTTGCATGGAATATCAAACCCTGCTTTTTCTTCCTTTTCTCCATTCTCTTTGGCGAAAATTTGTGGCAAAACTGGGATATGGTACGCGATATACAATATGGAGAAATGTCACATAGTTTAAACAAAAGCATTTCCTTGAGTTAGTGATCACTAAATTAAGGAAAACAGGTAAGTGAGGAATCTGCTGCGATGCTTTGTATCAGGTCCAGCTTGGCACACTACTCTAGAACAGTAACCATAAAGGTGAAAAGCAAGACCCATTAAGCAACAGGAGATGCAGTCTAACAGATTGAGGCTAGAATTTTTCAATGTTTACTAAAACATTGAAATTTATAAAATGTTCTTTGAGGTGGCATGGTCCAACTGTCAGTTAGAAGCCATAATACATTTTCTATTCAATGAGTTTCAAATACCTGAGTTCTATATTAACACCTTTTCCCTACGTGTAACATTGTATTCTAAAATGTCTACCTGGTGAGACAGTTATGAAATACTTTTTTTATATCTGTTTATTAAGTGATGCATGATACTGGGGTCTCATGGGATAGTTATTTAATTCCTTATACTATTTGCCTGAATTATTCATTTGTTGTGTTACTGCAATGATTTTGGGGCATAGGTGAGGCTCCTTAGCTGTATTTCTAGGAGTTCTTAGGAATAATTGGGTAAGAAATCATGCGCTGAGAACCTACTTATTATTCTTAGCGGTTCAGGACTTATTTAAGTGTTTTAATCAAGCAGTAAATGATGTATATTTCAGACTACTTTCAGTCCTGGTTTTTGAATCACAATTTGTAAGCACTAGAGCACAAGCCTTTTCATTAGGCAAAACAAATTTTTGTAGCATTTTGTCTTTCTCATTCCACGCAGCAGGAAACAAAAACCAGACGTTAACGTTAGAGGCAAGCCATGCTATTCTGTCTAAATAAATACACAGAATTAGCACCTCAGTAAACTAATGTGATCAAAATTAATCTAATACACCTGCAGAATGTTTCATTCAAATCACTCCTAATTGATTGCCATTGATATTTGTCTGAATTGCTAACAGAAATACAGCTTTTAGTGAGGGAAACGGGCTGGCGTATATTTTCGCTAGGCTTCTTGTGGCTGTATTGTACTGCACCTGCCTGCTCCCCAACTGCTTGTTATAGCTGTCATATACTTTTATGAGAATGGGAGCAATGTTCTGGCAAGCTAACTTCACTCAAATTGTGTTCGGATATAAAACATGAAGACCCACTTGCTTTGCAAAGGCAGTAAGTCTAATTTGATTAGTGCTCCTGCGACGGGGCATATTATGAACGTCATTTATCGCTTCTCGTAAGTACTCGTGAAAGGGTCATTTTCAGAGAAGGCATAATTGAAGCCCACAAACACGTTCAGCACCTTTTGTGCTTAGAGGAAGAGCTGGGGAGACGCAGGGAAATAGCAGTAGATTGTAATCAATATTGGCTCTAAACCGAAAAGAAACAGGAAAGGCAACCAGGAAATCCAACCTTCTAAAATGAGTGAGAAGTCTTCAGTGGGACTATGACTTTTCTCCTGAGGATTTATGCTGCTGAGTCTCAGGTATTAAAACCCCCACAATTTTAAACCTTAAAACTCTGTTGTTACACCGCTAGGCCTTATTTTTCAGAAATTTTCTAAAAAAAAAATGTCCATGAGTTACTAAGCAACTGGGCTTGAAGAAAAAGGTCAGGTCCTCAGTTTATGTGAAGTGGAAGGTTTCTATGTATATGTGTCTAGATAACCCCCCCGCTCCCATTTTTCAAAGATACGCATCAGGTTAGTATGTCTGTCAGGCAGATGTGGTTGCGTATACAGAAGTCAGCTGATTAAATGATTTTACAGAGATGGCAAAAATTAAATGTTCTGACAGCGTCAATACAGTAACAAAAATATCTTCTTGTGGAAAATTACAAAGATTTTAAATTTTTCTTTCACAAGCATCCTGCTGGAATATATATTTGAAACGATTTGGTGTCTACTTTTTATTTTTTAAGAGCACTGGTATATAAACATTGCTGAAAGGATTCATTAGAGGGCTACAAATACTGGGCAAAGCAGCAGGGTGCAAAAAGGCCTCTTTTTTTTGCAAATATTCTCTGTTGTCAAAAAACATGACCCAGATTAGTGTTAAAATAATGTTAGTGTGACCGGAAAGTGAAAGTGTGATTGATATTTGTGTCCTTTGTTACTTACACAATTAATTTCATAATCGTGGTATATTTATGATATGTCCTACTGTCGTACCTGGGAAGATGGAACACTGATATAAGTACGAACTAGAAATAAATTTCATCTTAAAACATGAGACTAACCTAGCGAATAGAGCTGGACTTTGCAACACAACATAAGGGAATTATTTTTGGACAGCAAACTATCTTTGGGTTCATTACTAAAATACTTGGCATTTCTGCCACTGGACTTTTATGGGAATATGAGCTTTTCAGGGAAATTTGGACTCTGATTCGATAGCCAAATGGGATTTTCATAGTAATTTAAACAGTTAAAAAAATATTTTAGGACAGTTACAAAAATCCTTTATGAATATATTTTTCTTCATAATTTATGGTAAAAATGGTGGCTTCTATTTACATTTAGATTTAGGCTAGAAATTAAACGTATACAGTGAGGTCATTGTATTCTTTTTCTTAATGTTTTTATTTTCTTTCCTTTTTTTTTTTTTCCCCCTCCTAGAAAAGTACTTTTACACAAATAACGTGGCTTACAGGTAACTGTTTGGTAGTGCCAAAAAGTACTCACCGGAGCTGGCAGCTCTAAACGAGATGAAGGACTATGTCAATGCAAGGAATGAGAAGAGGTCTCCAGTCTTTTTCAGTGGAATAAATATTGATTGGTGAATTTCTCTGACTAGCATTATATATAAATATAATAGTGCTGCTAAATCAGAGCTGCTTTGAGAAATAACTTGTAGGCTACTCAAACGGAAAGATAAAAACATGGTAGCTAGTGCTTGGGAGAAAAACACGGTAGCTGGGGTTTCTTCAGCAGCTTGGTGTTTCTTCTCTAAGGGCTCTTCTCTGTACTGCTGGCAGTTGTTCTGTCCTGCTTCCAGTAGGTATCTTGCAAGGAGCATGCTTAAAAGTTAAGCGAACAAGCAGAGGTAGGTGTAGAAAAAGCAGAAAACAGTATTGTCAATATAATGTTCAGTTCATCTTACAGTGGATACTGGTAGGGAAACAACCTTAACTCTTCAAAAAACAAGTGATGTCTATTTTGGTTGTTTGTTTTTTTTTTGGTTTTTTTAAGAAATAAATTATACTAGATATTATCAGGAGGCTATTACACTTTTTGAAGCCATGTGTCTTGCATTTTAATTATCAGCTACCATCTAGTGCTTTGAATGTTTTTGAGCTTGTTCAATCCATTAAAGCAGCAATTGTGTTAATAAATTCTAGTCGCTGATTGATATTAAATGACATATGTAGCAAACAGTCCATCTGTCTCTGTTGTATCGTTCCATGCCTTCTTTCATGTTTCCGTTACAAATTCTGTAATAAATAATCTGATTATTTTGAGTGACATTTGGGATCTTTATTGGACAAGACATTTCAAGTACATCTGTCTTTTACGGGTTTGTAGCTGACAGTTCTAACAGCAGCTATTACCTTCCCAAAGGCTGCGTTTGAAGCGTTCTCTATATTCCCTCTCCCACTTTTTTTTTTTGTTTCAGGGTGCATATTGCTGACATTTCTATGGTTTTTTTTCTTTTTTAAATCCAGACACTTCTTTTCTCTATGATGATCATTTTATCACTGCTATGCTCTGTCAGGTGATATTTGTCTCTCACTCCAAATTGTCTATTCCTATTGCTATCCTCCATTAGCGTTATCGCTTTTGCCACTTTATATCTCGGTGGGTATGGCTTCCTCATTACTTGAACTTTGCAGCTTCTATAATATATACAGTGTTCTGAGACGGTCAAATGCTTCGTTCTGCTGCTAATGTTCTGCTCATACGTTTTCCTCAGAGCCTCGCTTTGCTTGGTTTTCATATCTATTGCTTGGTTTTAGTATCTAATGGTTTGGTATAAAACTGTATCATCCTGAATTAAGAGATAACACATACAGGTGAGGAAGTATCTGTTGAAATCCTATGAATGCTACATAAAATATAACAGCAGCTGAAGATCTTTCTAAAGAAACTGGGCCTAATTTATTTTTTATTTTATTTTAAAAGTTTCTGTGAGCATAACTGTTTGAGCTTGCTTTATACAATAAGTAAATTTTGCGCTCAAGGTGAGCAGTAGCAGTGGAAAAATCAGCTTTTGTCATAGAAAAATCAAAGTTTAATGAAAATTAATTTTAGTTTGGATATGGGAAGTAAAAATAAAGTCCTTACCTGTTCCCCTTTTGTACGTCAGCACATTTAGTCCAAATGTGCAGATTAGCAATGTTAGTGACTAAACTGTAGCATGATGTATTATGTTCTGAGGTTCTAGTTCTCTACTTTAAATATAAATATTTCATTATTACAACACTTTGCTTTCAAGTCTTCTGGTAAATGCAGCATCATACATTTTTAATTTTTCAGCCAGACACTTCCCGTATACACGTGAGTTTTAATAGCATATGTGTTTTGTTCTGTTTCAGAGAAACCCTGAGCTGGTGGATTGGATGGCTCAAGAGGCCAAGCAGCAGCTAAAGAGCTTTTCACCTGACCACCTGATCCAAGATCTGCTGGCAGCCATCACTGCCTGAAGGCTTGGTAGGAGCTGTGACTTGAGGTCAGTTCTTGATGCCTGGCAAAGTCCATATCACATCACAAAAATCAAATGATCTCCTTGTTTGCAGTCAAAATCAGGGACAGGTGAACTACTGTTACGGCTGAGATTTTGGGTTGAGTCAGTCTCTTAAAAGCAAATGCTATATATGGTCTTTCTTCCCTCATATATGGAGCTAAAGCGACTTGCAATGACACATAAGAATTTTTTTCTTTTCTAAAATGTGAACTGTTTTTAATCAAAACGATACATTTGCTTAAAAATGCAGCTATGAGCTATTGAGATTTTTCAGAGTGGCTCACCACATTATGGGAATAAGTACCTCAGCAGGAGCATTGTCAGACTCCTACTGCATTATATAAAAAGACCATTTGAATATCTAAGTGTCTACAGGCACCCTTATGCAACTGTGAAAGCATTAAAAAAAAACTCAGGCCAAAATGTCGAGGGCCTCAAAAATGGATGACAGAAAGTGCTGAAAGTTTTCAGCTTTAATCATCATGTTTCCATTTTTCTCTCTCCCTCAAAAGACAGGGAAAGTCATGTGTTTAGAAGTCAAAATGTATGCTTAAGTAAATAATATAAAAAACAGGGCTGAATCAAGTCACATTTTAAATCCAAGGAGCTCTAGTTCAAGGTCACATAATTTACTCAATTTTAGCCATAAATCTCCAGCTCAATAGCAAAGGTGGAACCCGATGAGAAATACTTAACCTTTGGCAAACGCCTCTATCTGTTTTGTATAGACCTTGTCAACACAAAATCCCAGCTCTGTGTGTATGCGAGCATGCGTGCCTACAGCTGGTATCCTTGGAAGAAACAGAAATAGCGTTTATGTTAGACAAAACATGAACATATATGCAAAAATGTTGTGTTATTAAAAATTCTCAGTTTATTTGTGTGTTCTCAAAATTTCCAGCTATTATTTTTTAAAAAAGAATTAAATACAAAAGTGTTTTAAAAACACAAAAGTATATATTTAAATTTTACAGCATGCGCAAAAAGAAAGTAATCAAGATGGTTGACACTGGAGAATTAAGGGTACTATAACATTTATTTTGCTGCTATCTAGTGTTGCTCAGAAGTGGTTTATTTCGCTGGCTACTAAATTCAAAACTTACAGCATTTTAAGTAAATATCACTCAGAGTGTTTTTTGTTATTATTTTCCCTTTCACCGAAGGAAAATACAGGTCTTAGTACTTTTTTCTGGTTTCTATTATTTTCTGTTTCACTGAAGAAAACCACAAACCTTCACTAAGATTATTTTGTCATCTAGAATGTTCTTACTTTTGGTCTAACTGAAGCGTTCTATTTTCAGATGTGAAAAAAAAGCTTAAAGAAATGAAGCGGGAAACTTCCCGAACTTTTGTAGGAACCAATTGCTATTGCTGTCCCTCAAACTAAGAATTTCAGAATACTGATCTGTGTTCGGTAGAGATATAAGTTTTGAAAAAGAAGTGAAAGAGCTGCAGTATGATGCTTTAGGGAGCCTACTGGTCTGACAAGAGGCACACTTGGGTGGCAAGCGGAAGATGGCAGGTAAAAATTCTTGCAGGCAATATCTGACGTGTTTGGCATTAAGTGCTCTGTTCAGATAGCAGTCCTATAAGAAGCAGCCACAGCATTCCAGTTTTTCCCTTTCCATTTGAAAATCGTTCCAAACAAAAAGTATTGATGAATTTGTCCTGAATTAGGAAATAGTAGTGTAATGATAGGAAAAAAAAATGCTAGAAAAAAATTGTTTTTCATAATAAACAATTTTTTGGGAGGCTTATCTGGAAATAATGCCTTCAAGTAGCATTTGTTTATTTTGCATGTAAAAAGCAACCAAAATATTCAGTCTGGTCTGAAGTGGACAGCAAGTACAAACCTAGCTAGGGAGGCTGCTGGAATACGTCAAAATATGAGGAAAAGAAGAGAAATGGAAGGTTAAAAAAAAGAGGAAGAGAGGGCAAAACAAACAGTTTATTTGTCTTTTGACTTGTCAGGAATATCACTTAGGGGACGCGAGATGTAAATAAGAAACAGAATAAAGTTGTAGAGCAGCCAGATTAATGTAAGTCAAGACAAAACTTGGGTGAGTAAATCAGAAATAATAATAAAAATAATAAAAATATTAAAAATAACAGCAAAAATGCAGAGGTGGAGGTGGGAACATGATGCCCATGAGGATTTAGTTTTACTTTCTGTTCTCTGTGTATGGCCCTGGAACGATTATTTGGCAGATTAACAGTACAGAGGAGCTCTTTCAGGCATGGTACCCTGAAATTTCAGCCCANCCTTGGGTGAGTAAATCAGAAATAAATAACAGCAAAAATCCAGAGGTGGAGATGGGAGGAGGGAACATGATGCCCATGAGGATTTAGTTTTACTTTCTGTTCTCTGTGTATGGCCCTGGAACAATTATTTGGCAGATTAACAGTACAGAGGAGCTCTTTCAGGCATGGTACCCTGAAATTTCAGCCCAGTAAAGGGAAATTCAGACAAGATGAGATTAGGACTGGAAAATCCACAGTAAAGTTTACAAAGTAAACAAGATTCTTCCTTCCTGGAACTTCCAGGCAAAGAGAAAGGAAAGCAATAGTACACCATAGCCATAAACTCTGATTTTGGTTGCAAGTATGGAAAATTACAAAAAAGTCTGCCTGGGTAAGTCCCTTGTCAGATAACTCAAAAAGCACATTGCCTTTTCATGTGTGACTCTCACCCTTAATATCCACGAGAATCTGGTTGTTAAGAATACGTTTTGGCATCACTAGTTGAGAGTATTCTTAGGCCAATAAATTGTTCCTGAGTTCAGCTGGAGAGAAATGAGCAAGAGAAATAGCTACTTAGAACATCACTGTCAACCAAAGAGAAAAAAAATAAAGACTTCGGCTCTCATCTATCATGCCCAAGCAAGCAGGACTCACTCTGGACACAAATGCGTATTTAATAGCTTTGGAAGTGGTATTGTCACAGGTGCAAAGCGGGCAGGAACATGTAATTGCTTGTTCCTGTAAAGCCTTGGCGCCACAAGATACGATATGCTGTTGCCTGTATCTACCACCAACAGTATCACGTTTATGCAGGCAACAGCAGGATCCAAAGTAACATTGCACATTTCCCATTAATTTTTAAAGTGCTAGTGCAATTACCTTATTCTCTGAGAAAGCTAAGAATCATCTTCTTGCTAGAATTTTGGCTTTGGAAGCGACAAGGAAATACAGTGGCATCTACATCACTTGGTAATGAGACTGACTGAAGGAAACCTCCTGTCTGCTCTGCTCGTTAGTCCTGATTGCTCTTCACCTCTGAGCATACCGGTCTCATACATGTTATTATACATAGATTCAAAATGCACTTGGTCATCCTTTCATGATAGGATTAGCTGTATATATTGGAAGTATATAATGCTTAACTTCAATTCTTTAACTTTTCCTCCTAACTTGGAATAACAAAGGTTATAAAATGCATTCCTTAATTTATCTTAACTTCATCTCTCAGCAGTACAGGACCTTCAGATTCTCTCAAGCTTCTGCTAAGCATTATTCTGTGAAGCCCTGAGAGAGATCTTATAAGCAAAAAACAAACAAAAACAGAGAAAGTTTTGTTTCTTAGAACTGGTTGGATATCAGAAAGAATTCTTTTTAGGCAACTCTTTGAAAAAATCCGCTTCTAAATGAGTGAAAAATTAAGCTCAACTTTTTATGACTATGATCACACGAGTAACTAAAGGGAAAAAACCAGAGCACGTCAAACGCAATTTGCAACAAATCCTGGGTACAGCTTATTCTGCCATCCGCTGCAAACAATAAAAACTTTTCACTGTTAGCGGTTTGGGATTGAGGACTGCAAAGTGAACAGCTTTATCCTAATGATAGAGTTGTGCACTATTGCACCAAGTTTGGCGGATAATTTGAGCCAAAATAGAAAAAGCTACCAAACAACAGATTTGCAGTAGAAATCCATTTGAAAACTATAAATTTTGCTTTGTTTTATGTTGATGTTTGATCATGAAAGATCAGTTTAAAATTAGGTATTTATTTGTGTAAAATATGTTTTGCCGTGAGTAACGTATGACTTTCTGTAGGTGGTTACAATCAATTCTTAAAGGAATTCGGTGGCATAAACCCATCTATTAGCCTTACGAAATTCTTGCAAAAATGGATGTTGGATCAGAAAAGGCCAATTTCTTCTGGCAAATGTTTAAGCTTTTGACCTGCCTTAAATATTTGGTTCAAACTCGTAACTCTCTACAAAATTTTTAGAAATGGTTAATGCCCCGTTTTGCGTATGATTTGTAAAGAGCAGTATGGACATGCGTGTGAAATAGTTTCCCACTATTTACAACTTGAGCTTTTTCCATCATGTCCTGAGTTATACACCTTGATTACTTGCAAAATTGACATATCAGTTAAGTTACTACTAAGTAAAGATTTTGTTGGCAGTGGTGTTCATAGGAAAGTATGTAATGAAATTTGAGAATTGTTTTTTCGTTGTCAGTGTTAAAAAGAATGTTACCGTTCCCTGAGTGGGAAAAACATTTTTAAAAATAACATTGAATAGTGCTGTCTTGGAAATGCATTTTTACATGGAGTTTTCATTCAAGAAAGAAGCTATCAATAATATTTATGAAAAATGGAGACCAATGCTTGTCAGATGCCGTTTTATAATGCTTGCAGATATGAAGGAAAGCGCAAACTGTGCAGGCTTCTTGAAGAAGGTGCTTAGTCTGATCCCACATACTTTATCTGATTGTATAACTCCCAACATCAATCAAATCCAGCTTAGTGCATCTCTTGCTGGTTGCTTTGCATATTTTGTTTTGCTCTAAGTGTAGATTTTAGAGTTGTGCAAGAGAACAATTGTCTTTCTGACAATACAGCGATAGTAGCAATAACAAAACTTTGCGGGCAGTTTGTGTTCTCGTGTCTAATTGTGCATGTCTGTGAAAAAGGGAAAGTCATGGAGTCATTTGGTACAGCTACTATATCTATAAAGTTAAATACATGTTAAAGAAAATGGCCGGTACCTTGCAACTGAGCCTATCCTTATACAGAAAAAGCAATTCTCTTTTCTCCAGGTGAGTTCGTGTCATTCATCTGTTCCACCAGGAGTAGTCAGGGCACAGTGGTCTTTCATTAGCTGTCTATTTTAATTGTTAATGATTTGAACTTATTTTGTCACTATCTCTAAATTCAGTTGCTCCTTATAGAGAGACAGGAGCAGGATAATATAACTTTTAAAATATAATTATATTATTTTTTCCGTGTCTAAATGGTAATCAATAACTTCTGAAGCAAAAGGTGTACTCGTGTTTTCTCTCTTTTATGTTCATTTCACATTAGTAAAAGGAAAATTAGTAGACACTGTAATGAAACGCGTCCATCTGATTTAGTCGGTTGTGAAAGTAAAACAGCCTAATACGCTCTGATTGAATAATGGATTATAATGGACCTTACAATTTTTTTAAAAGATGCTTCAGTTTCTGTGTACTCAATTCAGAATAACTTATGACCTCCCTTACAGAAGTTACATGATTAGCAATTATTAAAAACCAAGACCTAAAAACTAATCTTAAAATCAGTGTCAAAAATTGTCAGTCAAAATCCATAGATACCTTATAAAATTTTTCTAGTGTTTATGTCAGATTCTGTCAATATGAGCAACATATTAGTATGAACGATGCTGTAGATGCGTTTATGTCGCTGTTAGAGAATAAAGAAGGAAAAGGAGTGAGTAGTAGATGCCATCTTGGTTCATTCTTGTACTGTAAGTGTAAAACATTGATAATACAGAAAAGTAAAAATTGACAATGTAAAGATATAAAACACTAGTAATGTTTTAGGTACATACGCATTTACTCGCATATGTCTGCCCAGTTTCTTGGTGCTTTGCATTTAATGAAGTATCCAAATCGCACAATATAAATGATGAAGTAAATGTTAAATGTAGCCTGTGAAAATTATCTTGTTCATCAATTTGCCTAGTATTGTAGAAATCCGTAATAGTCTAATGTATTTACCACTATGCTGTAATCTGTCCTCAGTGATATGTCTTCAGTACAGTGAACCACGAGTAATTTCATCACTGGTGATAGTATTTTTTCATTGATTAGTGGACATTTGATGTTGCCGTAAGTATCAAAATAACATCTTGATGGACTGTATTATATACTTCTATATTTCAGAAATACAGAATATTGACAAAAGAAAGGATTAAAACATGAATAAACATTTTTCTCTTTTCATGTAGCTAGATAACAGCTGAAATGCATTTCGTATTCTTTGCAGTTCAACACCTGCTTGCAAATCCAGACTGTGTTTGATACAGCTCTTGGTCAGAGTTTTACACTGCAGTGTTTTGCTGTTTCTTCCTTATTTTCATGTTAATTATTCCTGGACAGTTTTGAAAGTGCCTGGTTGGCTTTCTACCATTTTTGTGTCTGAAGCCTTCTTGGAAAATTCTTATTCCTGTTTTGGATCAATATCTAGCAGAAAATGCAAATGAATTTGCATGAAAGCGCATTTGGCAGAAATCTTGCAATTAAATAGTATTATTGAAGATTCAAATTAAAAAGCTTTCTCGGTTTTCTAGAATTTCTTGCCAAAATACTGCCGAAGCCAGGATTTTGCAGCTTGCATCTGTCTTGTGAAACCAGGAAGGAACTTCCCAGGCATGGTCTGGCTCCGTGCTGGAAAGAGATCAAGTCTGACAACAAAGATTCCTCTGAGAGTGGGATGCGCATTCGTTTTGGAAAGAACCTGGTCTAAAGTTAGGTAAGACTTACTTAAGTGGAGTTTTCTATTAGTTCATGAGCAACTTGATAAAAATGGTTCTGTTAAACTATTCAAAACATGGTAATACTTAGTTTGCAAAATGAATCAGCAAGAGAGTTCAAGTATTTTTCTTGTGAATCAATAAATGGGACTGTATGCGTGTTAACTGGACTTTGACTTTTCTCAGTCACCATGGCACTACTCACTTTAAGGGTCACTTAATAATTGCAATACTTTCATGCATAAATAATAATTGCAATACTTTCATGCTGAACCCCTTTTAAATGGTACACTGCTTTAAAACAAGTCTTCATATAACCTAGATCCTGAGATAACCCAAACTCAGAGGCAGGGAGGAATGATAAAGGTAGAAGGGATTAAGGGCAGACTAGGTAGATGGAAATGAGAAGAAGGAAGTCACAAAGGAAGTAGCAGCTCTGGAAGAAACTCACTGCTAAAGTGCAACTGTCGCTGACGCAAAGTTTGGGGTCTTTTAGGGTTAATCCTCTGTATTTTAAGAACACAAGAGTTTTAAGATGTTTATAATCTTGACTTCTCAGGAAACATTTATTTACACATCTACAGTATCATTGCATGAAATTTCCTCCTGAGTGGAATAAAGCTTGTGTGTTAGGGTGCCACTGCATGTATTATTTCAATTTAGGAATACTTTTACCAGTAACTTGCAGTTACTTGTACTTGTAACTTGCAGTTAGCCTTTCTCATTATAAAAAGTTTCTTAAGGTTTAACCTTTATGGAAAACTAATGTTACAGGACCGGTGTGTGTTAACATCCCAATAACAGTTCAGACTGTCGCATCTCTAACTAGGTCTGTTCCAGTGTTTGTGATATATAAATTCAGGAGAAGTGCATGACTGTTAGTCAGAACATTCAATACACTATTTATAGTGAATTTTTATGAAGGAAGTTGAGGGCACTTGATTTTTGTGCAATATTTCCAAGTTCTTTCTTTGCAGACTATCATAGACCAATTCATTTAATGTCCCAAAGTCCTTGAAAGATGACAGAAATATGAAGAGTATAAGCACGTGGATTTCTGAAGGTCTAATAATGGTTTACAAGTTGTGTTGGCTTGTGTTGTTTTTTCCTTTAATCAAACTTCCATCTTGGTGGATTTGTAGAATGTTGAACGTGCTGCTTTTTTTTTTTCCCCCCCTGAAGAGTAGAGAATGCTTTTTGTTTATTTGTTTATGCTATCTAGATACAGGACATACTATACCGACAGTTTCATAGGCAGCTGGAGAAAGAGCAGGCAACTCGTGACAACTTATAAAACTAAAATCACCTTTATGAAAATGAGTACTATCCTGAAGCAGATGGAGGATTTGATTATATCGTATATCTGAATGAAGTAGAAATCCATTTTGGAAAGACACAATGCATTGAGAAATATTTAAATTCTTTTACACATTTCTTAATTTCACATCTGTTTTCTGTATATAAACAATTTTTTGTGACAGAAAGTTCTCATATTCATTTGTATTATATTAAAAGGGGGGGGGGTGTCGATTTTTTAAAAATGAAGTTTTGAAAAAACAGCCTATAATACTTGGGAGGGAATCGTTAACTGATGACAGCAATCACAATAAATGAGGATGTAAGCTCTCGGGTGTCATTTGAGATACTAACTTTGTCATAATATAATCTTGTTAGGCTTGCAATGTGGAAGAAGCTGAAAATGGACATAAGTGAGACAATAAAAGGAAATGCAACATGTTACTTGCAAAACTAATCGGTCAGGAGAGAATTATTGCAAACCTAGATCCTTAATGGGAGGAAACTGCACAGAAGGCAGAAATGACTGAAATGACCTAGAGATGACAGTGCCTGTAAAAATGGGGTAAGCTCTAATGATGCAGTACAGAGGGGAAAAATGCAAACACGCCCCACATTATGGAACAGCGAATAGACAGTACCCATTTCTGTGGCCGCACTGAGACCATCTGACAATGCCTTGTTGACAGATAGTAGTGGTAAAGAGAAAGGTAACAACACAGAATGTTCAGAAGGAATTCAGAAGTGGAAAAAACCCAGGAAATTGATTAAAATTGTTAGAACCATTTTTTGGGGTTTGGTAGTAGTATTAAAATTCTTTCCATTGCTTATAGAATTCACTCAATTACTTATTTGGGAGGAAAAAAAATAAGAGCAAATTCTATTTAGAACTTCAAAATATATTAAGAGAGAAAACATGTAGGTTTTTTCTTTTTTTTAACTTTGACTATTTCATTTTAGATTCCTTTTTTAGGTAAATACTTTATCATTATTTAAAAAAATATTTCTAACCCAAAATGAATCTTTAAATACTCACATAAATATCTATGTGTGAGTGTGTGTGTTATGTTGGGGTTTTTTTGTAATTGCAAAATCACCCACATACTGAAAAACACAGCGACTCGGGGGAAAAAAGGGAGACTGACTAATGTATATGATTCAGCTAGCAATATTTGTCAGCATATAAAAATGGCACCTCAACAGGGCAGCTCTGATTCCCTCTAACCACAGAGTATTCTGAAGCAACAAAGGACGAGAGCCTTAAAATAGGTATAACTTAGAGGTTAAATAAACCCAACCAATCAACCATCCAAACAAACCCCACTTTCCTCGGGCCCTGTTTTTTTAAGACCACCCCTACGTAAGGTGCCCGTGGAACAGCACACACAACCCTTTCTGCACAAAGCGCCATGAACCTGCTGGGGTGAAGCCAGTGGACTCCTGGGTTTTGTTGCTTTTAAAGCACTATGCTATCACACTCTGGTAGCAGCTACTGAGCAACCTGGGGCTTACGCAGTTTGACAAGACGCTGTTTACTTTATACATACCTTGAATGAAAGTTGGAAGAAGAACTGCTTTGCTTTGTCTTTGTTTTCTTTTTTTTTGCCCCTTCTTTTTTTTTTTCTCCTTTCCAAAGTGAGTATCTAAGACCCTCTCAGTAACCTCCCGAGGACCCTCTCTTCCATCTAGCTGTGGCTGCGGGCAGTGGGGAGCGCGGAGTTGCCTTCCCTCCCCTGGCAAGAAGGACCAGGACATAAACTGTCAGCTGACAGGTATTTGAGTAGAGACTAAGGACACAATTGAATTTGTTTTAGACTATAGGTAGGACTATGTTTAAGAGCTTACGTAGACTGCTGCTTCTGTTTCTATAGCTTGGGGGTTTTTACTACTTTTTCTGGTTTGTTTTCTACGGCATGAAGGTGGTGTGGCTTGAGACCGCTGGGTTCCGTACAGTGAATATTTAGATGTGAGACACGTATAGAAAAGCACTTCAGGCTTCTTGTACACAAGTTAAATAGTTAGGAAAAAACCAAGAAGTTACTTTTTTTCTTAAGGTCTGTTTTTGGGAAGGAATTTCTTTCAAATAGTATCGCTGAAAGAAATGGCCCATGCAAACTTCTTATTTACTTATCAAGGTTCTGTGCTCAGTTTTCATATGGCATTTTGAAAATCCTCCGCTACCGCCTGGTTTGAAATTATGAAGTGAAGCTAAGACAAAGAAATTGATTTATTGTCAGTGTTTGCTCGGAATGCGGATGTTACAGCAAATTCAAAGTTGCCCAGAGAACTTTGAACTCATTCTGTCCACCTTTGGCAAGGAAGGTTTGTCACCCAGACCTTAAACTAAAAGCTCTTCAAAAGGCAACGGTGTCAAGCGTACTGTAGGGGCAAATATTTGTGATACAGCTGAATGTCCTTGGGAGGCAAGGTACTATATATCAACCATATGTAATGAATGCAAATTGGGTTTTTTAGGATCCAAATGGGAAAGCATAAAAGGCTACAAAAGCTTTAATTTATGATTTGTTCATTTAAAGCTTCAGACCATTAAGTACCCATTAAATCACTATTTTATATGCTGCTAAGTGCATCTCTATCATTACAACAAAAAGATTGTTTTAATTCACCCTGTATTGAATAAAACATTTTAATTGAGGGCATTTGTGATAACAAATTGACTGGAATTATAAAGTAAATTAATGCTGAGCTCTGACAACAGGACACCTTTGTGATTTTGCTTTTAGTGTCTGGTACATGCACGAACACTTCCGTTATATATGTGTTTATCTGTGTTTAGATTTCAGTTACAAAGATTCTACCCCAAATAAAATTTTCACTGCACTGGTAGGGTTCCCTAGACTCACGTCTTTCGTACTAACTTTTACGGTGCTCAGATTGTTTTTTTTTAACCATTTTGTAATGTTCTCTTGCCTCACTGGTAAGGGCCTCCGTTATTTAGGCTGTGTCCTGAAAATGGGGAGTAGAAACAAGCAGGTGAGAAGAAATTGCACGTTTTCCTCTCCGAGGATATTTTGGTGTTTGCTGTTATTTCAAGAGAAGATCAAGTTTTAACACCTGCCTCCAGAACGTGGAGATTTCGAAGAACATTTGTTTGGCAATGTTGACATATTTTGTTTTGGTATTTTTGACAGAAATCAAGCACTGCTTTCCTGAAACTGAAGTGGTTCATTTTCTTGGGTTCAGTTGCTTATCAGCCTTTCTATTGCTGTTATTGCCTGGCCTCCAATTTTGTCTGTGGGCCTGATAAATACTTTTCTTGGGATTAAGTAAATGAAACACATGCGGCTAGATAGCAACCTGCGCAACTACATCATCTGCAGCAACTTGAAGTTCTTGCTCACTTGTGCTAAAAGTGTCTGAATTCCCAGAAGGCAGTATGCTAAGAAAATGCAGTTGACAATCATTGATTTTTAAGCTAAATGTGATCTCTGGTTTACTATAATAAATCATTTCAATTTGGTTAAAACAGGGCCAAGACTCAATTTTCTGAAGAAAAAAATTGGCATTAGGAAAATATTTCCAAGCATAATTTTTAGGTGAAAGTATTTCCTAAAAGTTCTGACATTAAATTGTACGTCAGTATACGCATCTGGAAAGGTCACCTTCTGTCTCTCAGGAACTGCTGGATTTCTTCTGTAATGACTACTTCATTAATGGGGAGGTTCTCAACTGTGGGAAGGAAAAACTGAAAAGAAGAAGGTACCTATAGCAATCTGCAGCCTGGAAAGACAAGTGAAGGGCAATCCTGCAGATTCTGGCTCAGACGTGCTAGCCGGTTAAGCGATTGTATTATCTTGGGCTTCTCCGCGTAGCTTTTTCTGCCAGCCCATCTGGTCGTCTTAACTTCTGCAAGCTTTCTATTTGCAGCTTCTCCACCACATGTTTCTACGTTCTGGCTCTGTCTTTTCCCCAGCTTCTTCCCTGTTATTGATCAAATAACAGCAACTCATCGGTAAGAATTGCTAGATGAAAGACTAGCAATAGACCAGAAAGACCATTTATTTTTAATCTGGTTTTAGTGACTCTCCCACTTACCCATGTATGAATAATTCCTCTAACAGTTTTCAAATTTAGTACCTTAAAATGTTTTTCAACCTTATTCAAAGNAACAGCAACTCATCAGTAAGAATTGCTAGATGAAAGACTAGCAATAGACCAGAAAGACCATTTATTTTTAATCTGGTTTTAGTGACTCTCCCACTTACCCATGTATGAATAATTCCTCTAACAGTTTTCAAATTTAGTACCTTAAAATGTTTTTCAACCTTATTCAAAGTGTGAAGCAAATGTATGTAGTTGCTGGGAATCTAAAGAAGACTTATTTTTCATAGTGTGAAAGGGTATTTTCAAGAAAGTATTTGCTTGTTCCATTAAGTTACTGGTTTGGTTTTTGGTTTTTTTTTTTTTGAGGATTCCACTAATCTGTATTTGTCATTTATATAGATAAGGAATGACTGTGAAAGCGAAGGCATTTATCTATCGATGAAAAATCACATAGTGCAGTACTTCAGTTTGCCTCGATTTTTTTGTTGAACTTGGAGATTTAGTGCAGATCCAATTAATGAAACTATGAATATTGGAAAGCAGAGAGAGGAATATTGGGGAAATGATAAATTGTAGTTTAATTAGGTTTTTAAAGTATATTATATTAATATTAAGTTAAACAAAGGAATTTCTTGATTTCCTTTTTTTTGTTTTTTTACTAGCAGAGGTAGAGATGTGATCATCCCACTCTGCTCAGTGTTTGTCAGGTGGCACCTGGAGTGCTGTGTCCAGTTCTAGTTCCCACAATTCAAAAAAGATGTGGACAAACTGGAGCGGGTCCAAAGGAGGACCATGAAGGGGATCATAGGGCTTGGAGAATCTACCCTGTGAGGAAAGACTGAAGTTAGGTCTTTTCACCCTGGAGAAGAGAAGGGGTCTCAGTTTTCCAGTACTTAAAGGCTAGCTACAAAGAGGAGGGAGGCTGTCTCTTCAGAAGGAGCCACGTGAAGGGGGCAAAGAGTACAAGTTGCACTGGGAGAGGTTTCATCTTGATATAAGGAAGAAATTTTTTTACAGTGAGAACAATCAATCACTGGAACAACTTCCCCAGAGACGTGATGGAGTCTCCATCGCTGGAGATTTTCAAGATGTGACTGGACAGGCTGCTAGGTAATCTCATCTAGGCTCCCTTTTCCACAAAAGGTTGGACCAGATGATCTTTTGAGGTCCCTCCCAAACTGGGTTTTTCTATGGTTCTTTCTTTTTATTAATTGAACCCAACATAGACTATGTCACAGGAAAAACTGAAGCACTTAAAGGAAGAAGAAAGGCTACCTCTGAGTGGACTTGTGCACAAGTTTTGCAACAGCATCCCTCAAACACTTTGTGGGGTTGTTCTCTGTTATACCGGACCCTAAAATTCAGCGACGGAAATACAGATTTATGCACATTTTTCAGGTGTCATAGAAAAGACTTGGCTCTGGATTGCGGGGTTTTTGTGTGGGGTTTTTTTTTTCCCCCTTTGGCAGACCTTTTGTTTCTGCACATAGAAAAATCAATCTTATTTAATGCATTGGGAAACTCTCTCTCTTAAGACTCACTGCCTTTCACTTTGGGTTATCCTCTCAGCCAACTCCTGTGAGATTATAATTGATTTTAAAAGTCAGCAGCAAAAGTATTTGATCTGTAGGTGACAAACAGTCAAAGAGGAGCCCTCAGGATCACTGCTAAACATCAATGAAATTAGATTCATGCAAGGATAGGCAAGTTACAAAAATTCAGATCCAGCTGTAATAGTGACAGTAATAAATGGAAACTCAGCAAAATGAAGATATTAGTCAACAATGTGTAATGTCATAAACTTGAACAAATGATTATGGAGCAGCTCAGGCCTGAATTAAAACCAAACAAGCTGAAACAAGCAATATCATTGAGATGGATAAATAAATTTATTCAAGTGGATATAATGACACTTACATTAGAGTACAAGCAAAGTTTTAACTGATCTGTTTAAGATAATCTGGACATCATCACTCAAAATGGGCAACACCACCTGCATGCACTGCTACTAGTACCAGAATGTTGAACCCTGTTAGAGCTAGAGGGCAGCTAAGGTTGTTAAAAATCTTCGTCGATTATACTGTAAAAAAACCATGGGGCGGAACAAACAAGTTATTGGCAATTTTCTCTGTTGTTTACAAGTAACAACGGTGGGGCTATTTACTATTGTGCTATCATAAGCTACCACACTTTTGTGCCAAAACAAAAAAGAAAATGTTAATAGACAGCTAAAGAAAGGGCCAAACCCTCTTCTTTTGTTGCCTTTCCTCTTTCTCTTGTGCATTAAAGAATCTGTTTAGAAAACTGTAGAGCTTAACTCTGAGCCTCAGCCATGTTCTCATGAAAATACACAAACTATTTAGCATCAGGAACACCTAAAACAATACTGGTATGCAGAATGGCAAGGCAACGTTAACAAAAACCAAAGCTGAATTAAATTTACCTGGCATGAAAGAGCACAAAGCGGCCTAAAGCCGCTTAGCCGTCAGAAAAATGTATAGGACGCTTCAAGCCCCTGGACACAACCTCAGATAGAACAACCAGAAAACTGCTTCCAGGAAGACAACCTTTCACGGCTGGTAATTTCCTGAACCACAAGAAATACAAAGAAGGAGAGGAAAAAAAATGTGGTTTCTCATTAATTAAATGGTATGGCACATGGCATTATGTTGTACCCTTACATGCAGCTTATTTTCAAATAATGCAAAATATAATATTGGGGGATTTTCACACCAACTCTTCAATGCTATAGAGTTGCAATTTTTCTGTAAGGTCAGGTTTTCCAAATTATACCTTTAACGTCTTCAGGAAAACAAGCAAAGAGCACAATGTTGATTTTGCTAGAGCAAGAATGCTGAAATGTTGGAAAATATTGAATAGTGAAAATATTGGAATAGTCCAACTATAATATACAAATAGATGAAGAGTTCTGTAATGCTGAAACAAAAATTTGAAGTCGTGCGTAAAAATGAATGCTACCACTTAAGTCATGCGAAGTTTTACTTTTGTTTTTTCGGCATATATATTAGCAGAAAATAAGCAATCATTTTCTTTCTTACAGGTTTAGAACAGCAGGTGACTTGTTAGCAGCAGATCTGAGCTGCCTCTGGATGCGAAGCAGTGATTCTGTTTGATTAATCATACATTTTGGATCAGCCTGCTGTAAGTTGCAAACATTTGCAAAAACAGAGCTTGTATTATTTCTTCTCTGTAATCGATAAGCCTCTGAAAATCTTGCTTCTGTAGATTGCCTATTTTATAACTGGAATAATTGATTACTGAGCTTTATTTCTCACCCAAGTTGTACTTAATTGGGATGGACCAGATTTCAGCTGATTCTCTTCTTTTTCCTGGAAGTAGGAAGCAGCATGCCAGGTCTTGCATATAGGTCCACTTCTTTAAGTGAAGTCAGTATCTCCAAAAATATAAACACAAGCATAAAACTCAATCTAATATTTTTAAATGACAAGGGAAATAAACGAGGAGTAGCTGTGCTGTACAGGAGTAAAAAAATCAAGTGTGGACTTAATTTTCATTCCAAGCCCAAATATTTAATCATCATAGATGAAAAGTAATGCACACAATTTCATCCACTCATGTAGTTCACTCGGTGCGTGGAGCACATGCCTGTCTGTGAAGGACTTGATCTCCACGCTGGGTGCTGAAGGACTCTGCCTTCATCCACAAAGCACCATCAGTCCACTTGCAAGTCCTTCATTATCAATCATTCTTCCAGTCTGAGAAAGCAGAGAATTACCGTTGAGAAGTCAATAGTCATGGGTGTCCATGGCTCTAGCTCACATTATTAATGAAAAGCCTTCTACTACTGCTTATAATGAGGTGACTTAAATCTTCTCCAGCCTCCATTAAAGCCAGTGGAAGAGGTTTTATTGACTTGGAGGAAAGCTGGCTGGGAATCAATGGCTTGAATGTCTGCTTGCCCTCGTTCCTTCTTTCCTTCCTTCCAGTTTTCATCTCTGTGGTGACTTTCCTATCTGTATATCCAGGTGACGCAGGGAGACAGGCAGTTAACTCAGACACAAATGACAGGCCAAAATAGACTAAACAATTAATATTCTTTTATCTAACATTTTCAAGCTTGTGAGACGTTTTAGAGGGTGCCTAGGTGACTTTGAGCCAGTTGGTGCCCGTGTAGCACTCTGTCTTGGCTGTGTTTTCAGTCCTGTTTTCAAGGGCTTTTTGTTGTTTTTCCCTTGGTTATGCTGAAATCTGTTTGTTGCCTTGACAAATAATTGTTTCCGTTTCTGTGTAAGTAAACATCTAACATAAAATTGTTTCAGGATTCAGTATGCAGATGATTGTTGTGGTGCTGTTTACCAGAGTTCAAAACCTGGGCAAATAGCAATTTGTTTGGGCTGAATAAGTAATACCTTATTTTAGAGGGCTCAAATAGCCATGTAATTATTTTGAATTAAGAAATTACCATATCATTTCAGGCTCATTACATGGGTATTTATTCTCAGCAGATTATATGTAGACTGTTACAACAGTAACTAGTGTAACTTTTAAAATAAAAGGGAAATAGAGTAGTAGTGAAAGGAGGGGACAGACTTCTGGTGAGCTTAAAGTCCTTAAACTGGGAGTTCCACCACGATGTGTGGAGGTCCATTTTCAAGTTGAAAAGGCTTACTATTTTTGCTTAACATTTTAGGGAAGAAGCAACTAGCAATGCACTTTTTATTTTTCTCTTTTCCATGTGACGTGGCAAGGAATGGAGGGTAAACTGCACGATCCTAATAAGAAGGGCAGAGTCACTTCAAATGGTGGAAGGGATCGCTTATGTGTGTTTCAGCTATAATTTCTTAAAAAAAAAAAAAATCCTGAAATCAGAGGTAAGTTTCTGATGACCATCATTCCATTTTTTTCAACATCTTATCAGGAAACTAGCTCACCTGAAAACTTTGCCAGTCCTGGAAGCTCCCGTTGTAGCTGGGCTCTTGCAACAGAACTGCTCTGAATTCACACAAGGGAACCTAGGACCTTTGAGAGCCATAACTCAGAGACTCTGAAGAAAAGGAGCCGAGTGCTGGCTCAGCTTGATTATCATCATTCCTACTTGGAAGTCAGGAACCTGAAAGCACCCTCAGGGCTTGATTCCTGGCATCAAGCCCGGAGCACCACTCCCTGAACTCAGATTGGTGCTCTTACAGCTTTAGCCTGAGCCACCAGATTTGGGAACAATATGCATAGTTCCATTCATGGTTTCCATGTGAATGATGGATTTTTTTAATGGGGAGATGGTGGTGGGCCAGGTGTGCAGCCCAGGCATTGCCACAGAGCTGTTCAGGAGTTGGAAAAGCAGCAAGAGGTGCTGGCTAAAATGATAACTCTGGACAACCTGTGTTGTCAAAATACTGGAATAGTATATGTAAAAATATATCCAAACTGGGTAATGATGTCTGTGCCTTCTGTATCCCTAGTAGAGAGTAAGTAGTTGTAATTCCCTGAGTAACAGTCCTGGCATTGATTAGGATTTACATGCATTTTAGCACTTTCTAATAGATCAGTGAACTGGTTTGCTAATGCTAATCCCCTTCCATTTTCTCAGTGTCCAACACGCTTCTGTGCTAAACCGCACTGTGATGGTGCTGTGTGCTTCCGCCTTCCTGGCCCTCACCTCATGCAAGAGAGCCTGACCACGGATACAGGGATCAACAACCTGTGAAGGGCCTGATCCAAGGGACACAGTGAGTCTTCAGGCCTCCATTACCTTCCAGCTTGTGCTGCAGGACACACAGCTGGCCTGAGTCCTCAACTTCCCCTGTTCAGCTTCCTCAAACAAGAGTAAGATTGCTCTCGGTTTCCTTTCATGATTATAAATGCTTATTTAATCTCTCTAATCTTCTTAGCGCCAGCTGAAAAGACTAGCACACAAAAATGTGAGAAATATTTGCTGTGAGGTAGAAATTCACCTAGTCATAAAATAATTGCTTCTAAACTGTTAGTCATTCATGGCATGATTCTAATTGCATTATACTTAAGGGATCATAATGAAACAGACTTCCAAATTTACCCTGGAGCACTTTTTCTGCAGTATTGGATTGGAAAGCTGTGATTTGAATAAATGAAATGAGTAACTGAAGATGGACTTTCCCTCTCCCCAATATGTCTCATTTTAAAAAAAGAAGAAAAGAAGAAAACTGTATCATTTAGGTAATTAGCAAGATGTTGACAAAATGCAGGAAGCGTGCAGTAGATATTTTGTATCTCAGCTGAAAACAAATTAATAAAGCAGATTTCTGTATAGATAAGCTAAGCTTGTTTTCAGAAAGGAAAAACGCTTATTTTTGTATGATCAACTGAAGATGAAAGAGGCCATGAGAGAAGACATGTTCACGAAAGCCTGGCTATAGCCTTGTTATTCATTTGCGAACAGGAGAGCAATAAAATTCAAAAAGCCCTTAGGTGTGTTATATAGCTGTCAGATCTTAGGTCTTAGAGTAGAGGAGATAATGACTGCTTTGGCCGCTCAGCACAAGAGAAACCAAAAGAAGCATTGAGGGATGGCAGTATTTTGCTGTGATAAGCAATAACAAGAAATTACTAAATTCTACCTCAGACCCTTCCCTGTTTTCTCCTCCACTCCCATGAGGTTGCTCTGCTTGAGCTGCTTTCCTCAGCCGTAGTGGCAGTTTCATCAAGTTCACGGTTTGCTCCCTATCGCATAGTCAGGGCTTTGCTGAAAGTCGCAACTCGCTGCTTATTCTGATTCAGCGCATCTCTCTGGTCTTGTTCCTTTATAAAACTGGCTTGATTTCAGTTAATTAATTCAGGTCAGTGCATTCCTTCCACAGATGGTTGGAAATAGGCTGTTTTCCAAAGGCTTTGAGAATGAGCATGTCCAGTGAGATTGGGCTGTTGTTAAAGAGCTGAACAGTGGTCAACTCGCCTAAATATAAACTAATGAGGATAACACAACTACGCATCTCACGTGTGTTTGTTAGCTAAGTAACTTAGTGACAGATCACTGCTATATGTAAGGATGTTGGCCTTCCTGTTTGAAAAACTACCTCTAAAATAAAAGCAGCTTATGCCTTTACCCTCAAATTACTACTATTTTTTTTTCTACTCAAAATCACTGTTTTTCGCTGCTAGGAAGGAGAAGCATTCTTTCAGTGTCCTTTTCTCACCCCAATATTTTACAGTACTCTTTACAGTGAAGATGTGCACTTTCATTGTGACCCTTCACAATATGTATCAATAGATGGCAGTAGCTGAATCTCATCTCAAAGAACGTACTGCGAAAAATGTAATAATTGGGTTTTTTTCTGTAAGAAAAAAATGAGTGCACTCCTCACGGATTGAAAAGAATGCAAGTGATTTCATAAATCAAGGTCAGAGTACAACTTCCCTTTTTTCTTGCATTCTCAAGAGTATTGATATCAAGTTGCTTAAAACAGCACCAAGTTTGCTGGAAGCCATGAAATGAAAGACTCCACAGGTTCAAAAAAGGGATCAGAAACAAGGTGCAGTTCAATTCTATGAATCTTTCATTGGAAACTAGCTGGAGACTTGTTACTCATGAAATGGACACGACGCTCACTCACAAGCAGGCTATCAATACCTGGACTATAATTTTGAGTCAGGAAGTCCTGCATCCCAGGTGAATTTGCTTATTTTGGAATTTCCCCAAATGTTTATTCTTCTCCCCTCATGACTTCTACTTATTTTTTCCGTAGTACAAAATCTACAATTCATCATTGTGTTGCTGAAGTTTGACAAAATCAAAATCCATCTTTTTCCAAAGGTTTGTGCATATGTATTATGCGTTTTAAGTGAAAACTCATTTTGAAACATCACATAGATTTTCAGATCACTTAGATTTTTCTCATCGGAAGCAAAATGTCACTGAAATAAGCATAAACCAGTAAACTAGAGCATATGGCTGCTGAACGCTGTGTCATCTAAATTCCTGGGTCTATGGAAATATTTTGTGGGTTTTTGCGAGCATTTTTTTTATCTTGATCACGATTATTTAAACTCCTTTGTTTGTAATTCAGTGTTTTCTTTCTTCTCCCTTCCTGCAAGTGCTTAAGTGATGCTACACTAAGAAACATTCTGGAGAGATGTATTTTTGTGACATACATTTCTGTTAGCAGTCAGGAGGAATGCACTGCCTGGTAATTGGCAAACCAATATTTTCAGATTTCTAGTTCAGTTCAGAGGATCGTAAAATGCTGGAAGCTTTCACTCAGTATTATCTAAGCTCTGTGAGCCTTGCATTAACAAAACTGTGTTGCTCTCTCCAAAATAACCAATTTTTCCATTATATGTAAGGTACGCTCTCTCTGGATAAAAATGTATTAGGGCAATTATTTTTGTGTGCTATTATGAAATGACATACTTGTTGCTATATCATTTTAAAACTGTTATTTGATAATCTATTGGCATTACTATTTCAGGCTTTGAAAAGTATGAAGCACTGCCAGACACCGTTGTGTTACAGCCTGCCCACACTTGGAACTAAAATTTAACTCCACATCCCTGACGTCCCGGTTTAATGCAAGCATATGGAAAGGTACCACCAGTGGACAGAGACAAGAAGGTAAGAAAATAAGCTCTATTGATAGTATGACTGGTGGTTATCCCAGCAGTACAATGACTTTGGAATATTATTGGAATGCAAGATGCTTTGGCTGCGTTTACTGGTAAGATCTTTAAGAAGCAACATTTCTCTAGGACACCAGTGGGAGGGAAGTTAAAGAGCGTGTGTTCTTGTCCACGCCAGTCTCCAGCTAAGCTAGAATGCACCTGTATTGCATGCATATCTACTTACATAGTGATTTTTACACTCCTCGTTCTGGTCCCTCTTTCTTTTACAAGATAAAACTACTGAAATAGATGGCTATGTTTTTCTGCGTGTGATCTAAATAGATGTAATTTTAATCCAAAAATGACTTTTACTTGCGTATCTACAAGATGATATGGTGCGTTCAGTTTACCTGAGGTACGTTTTTAATGAAGAAAACGAACCTTAAGTAAATGGATGAAGAACACTATCCATCATTTTCCCCAAATCATAGTACATGATTTGATTCAAACATCTGTCAGCCGCACAGTAGTTCATTTTCCTAAACCGAACATTAGAGACAGCTGAGTAACAGTAACGTTGCTCAAGGAAAATTGAGCACCCACTGTTAAATGGGATGAATAATACTACTATTGTTAGGAGCGTGGAAGTCTAAATTCTTACAACTGTTTCCAGAGGTGTGTCCTGGTGCTCCTTCCTCTGCTCGCACTGTGGTGCCGGCCACGGTTTGTGTTCTCAGATCCAACACCCCAGAGGTTTTAAATGGCAATGCATTTTTCTCAGTTGTTTGAAAGTCCAAAGCTCAGATATGATATTTTCTGAAATTACATGCAACATGTACTGAAGTGTAAGGGCAGAAATGAAGATATTTAGCTTAGAGCAGAGCCAGAGTCTGTAACCTGTAACCAAAGCTCCTTTCCCATTTTGCAGACCAATGTAGAGTTACTCTGTGGAAGTTTGTGCTCAAAGTTCTGCTGTGAAGAATTAAGTAGGATTTTTCTTTCCACAGACATTTGATAAAAGTAAGAAAATCTATACTTAATATAAAGGGAAAGAATCCCAAAACTGCTAGAGGAGGAGGTAGATTTCCAAGGATTACAAAAAAAAACCCAAACACACTTCGTAGTGGCTGAGCTTTAAAGAAAATGATCTGATCCTGTTTTCTCAGCCATGATGTTATAGAAACCTTCTCCTATAGTAAGAAATTCTCATCCATAGTTGAGCCCTTCCTCCAAAATATATACTACGTTATTCTTGTATAAAAGTATTTGTCATTGCCAGTGGAAACAGGATTCCCTTTTCGTCAGGTGGCTAATATTAGTTGTACAGACTGAGACGATGGGGTGTAACATTACACGCAGGCCTGTGTTTAAAAATAAAAACTATAATTTCATTTCAAAATGCTTGTTATTTTACATCATCAAGATTAAAAAAAAGAGTACTTCCTTAAACGTAAATGCAGTTGTATGTAGTTCAAGGATCAAGGTGGTGTTGGCATAGACAAACAGCCGCAATCATTTTGTACCTTTCAAAATGTTTAAAGTTTTAGCTGTAAAAAAACAGAAGAAACATCCACCTGTTTCTACCTTTTCTTAGGTGACTTCACCCATAGAAAATTAAATAGAGAAAGAAAAGAGGTAAACTCGTGATACCATGACNGTATGTAGTTCAAGGGTCAAGGTGGTGTTGGTATAGACAAACAGCCGCAATCATTTTGTACCTTTCAAAATGTTTAAAGTTTTAGCTGTAAAAAAACAGAAGAAACATCCACCTGTTTCTACCTTTTCTTAGGTGACTTCACCCATAGAAAATTAAATAGAGAAAGAAAAGAGGTAAACTCGTGATACCATGACTTATCTTTATTTCCTGTCGTTTTCTTGAACTCATTTTTTTTGTCCTTTCCCCAGACTGACCTGCTGCTACGCTTAATAATGTCAATATGCTTATTTTGCTTTCTGAAAACACATTTTCTTTATAATTACAAAGTCACAGAGATCCTGCTAATGTGATTGCTTTAGCTCTGAGTTCTGCTATAATGCTAGTTGTGTGCTGGGATACCCGGAGGCTGTAGGAGCACTTGTAATATTATTGTTCAATCAAAATAAATACAATAAAGCCAGAAAGAAACCATTAGCTAAGAACCTTGAAAATGCATTCATGCACGTGCTTTCTGCTAGAGACATGAAATTGCAGCAAATCTAAAAAGAAATATAGCAAATGAAAATTTTGTATTGTCGTTAGTTCAAATATCAGAAGATACCTGTGGCTTTTCAGCCCTTAATCAAACCATAGGTACTTGTTTGTTTTCCCTTCCTATGTATGTTTTGCCTTTAGGAAGGATGGAAGGCCTAAAATGCTTCAGGATTGTGCTTTGTCTCAGAAATGGCTCTGAGCTGGCACTCAGAATGATGACGAGTCTGTGGTTTGCTGTGAATTAGCTTAGTGCACTTGCTGGGACTGGAAATCGTGTACTGTAACTAAGGCGATAGACCATTCACGGGTTTAATTCTGTAAGGTTCAGGGAGCCTCCTGCAAAGTGCTTGCTTTTAGTGGGTCTTGGAGGACTTCAGAGAACATGAGGTTTGTAGGGAAAAAAATAAAGATAGAAAAACCACGCAAATCCTAATGCAAATACCTTGTTTCCTGTCAGCTTTTCTAAGTATGGACAGCATGTTACAGCTCGTTGTTAAGGAAGAGAACTCAGTTTTCCAGTAATACCCCTTTTACATTTTTTCAGGCAGGGAATGGATCTATTTTCTGTTTTGGCTTTTAAAATACTGTATGTAAGAAGAACTCAATTTCTTTTGTCAGGCTGCAAAAGTAAGTACTATATATTACATATAGCTACTATTTATGCAGTCTCATGATATGAGTTTGCTTGATTCACCAGTATATTAAAATGAAAAAAATATTTCTCTCTCAGATTAAGTAAAAAACAAAAGTAAAAAGAATAAAAACAGTAAAAAGCAAGCTGGAAGAATTTTTGAGGCACATGCTCTGTGCTTCTCTCCCTTGCATTTCAGGCAAGGGTGCTTTTTGGAGCTGTGAATGTAGGCTTGGCTCATCCCTCCAAAGCCACGCTTGGATGTTAGCCCGCATGGAGGAGAGTTTAGCTATCTCTGCCACACAGTCCTTCACGTGAGGAGGCTTTTCTGAGTGATTTGAGAGGGTAGTGAAGAAGACCAGTGGAAGAGTTTGGCAGGCCAGGGAGAAACACACACCCCAGCTGCAACCAGCTGGAAGTTTGTAAGCACAGCCTTTGTCTGTCTGCAGAAATAGCTGATCCCTCCGCTTTTGTTTTTACCTCTGTTTCTACAGAGCAGCACAGACTGTTTTTAGTAAGCATGCACACCGGTCTGTTGTACCTTGTAGTGTTTTATCAGTCTTCAGGAAAACAAGAGCCCTATCCCAGAGTCCTTTTCAGGAGGGAAATCCTGTGTAGCATCCATAGTTCAGCTAGCAGGTAAGAAAACCAGTTCGAAACAGGGCATAATAATTGCCTCCTAGTTTCTCCCCAAAAGTGTGATTATTCCGTGTTCCATCTTCTCTCTGACTACAGTTGGTTTATGTTGTTTTGTTCAATTTTTCTGCTATCGGTTACAAAGTCGTGTAAAGCCCAGGGTAATTTAGAGTGTAACATAATCGGGGATTTTGCTTATTCGTAACAATTTATTAAGCCATGCGAACATACTTGTATTTTAAAAGTTTTTAGATTGTATCTCTTATCTGCCTTAAGAGTAGTAAATGCAAATGGCTCATACAATCAGCTGTATCTCCTTAAACTTGCTAAATCATAAGGAGTCACGTTACGAAAACAACGCAGAGCTGTTCCAGGCAACGCTCTAAATTTATAGTATAGTGATGCTAGATGACAATGGAATTGCAAAGGAAGTGCTTAGTACATCAAAAATTAATACCTAGTGAGTCCATTTTTTTATGGTGGTGATTATAAGTATTCACTCTATGTTTGAACATAATCCGCTCAGAACAGCAGTTTACTGAATGTACTAGAGATTATTGAGCAAACTACAAGTTGAGGTCATGTTTGGGTTTTCATTGGGCAAATAACTATCATTTTCTTCTCAATCAGAAATAAAATTGCAATGTTGCAGAGGTACTCAGATTCAGTGCATACAAATGGGAAGTTGATGTCTGTGCTCTGAGCAATTTAGCAGCATGCAGAGGAAAATAAGCACGTCACCCTGTACTTTTCTTAGTTGTGAGAATAAATGTATTATACGACTCCGGGAGCTGTTACTTAAATGCTAAAACGCTGACCAAACCTCCTAAGAGGTGGCAATGCTACTGAGTCCCATGTGGTCATGGACAGCTACCTTATTATAAACACACACTGATGTAGGAGGGGGATAAACGGCCGTTCCTCAGCAGAAGAACGGAGGGAGGGAAGTATTTGGCCTCTCTCTATGCAGGGCCGACTCGGAGTTCCTCCCAAACAGCAACCAAACCTGTACATTGTACACTTCAAACAAAAGTTTCACCATCTTATAATCCATTTGTTATATTCATATGATGGACCTATTTTATTTCAAGTGACGAATCAATTATAAACATTTATTTTTAATAATGAATCCCACTTAACCAGCACTCATGTGTCAGCTATCTAGTCTGCTGTGTGGAGCTCTTGGCATCAAAGGAAATATTTACAACTGAATCGGTTGTAACCGTCGCTATATACCAGGAGAGCTGTTGATCCTAAGCGTGAAGAAACCATTCTGACTTTATTTGTTTATTATTTCAGATTTCACAAGCTCGTGCAAAATGCAAGAGCCTTATAGTTTATTTTAGTGGCAACCATAAAACCGAATTATTTGTTTCTAGACGTACTCTTTGCTGATCTGTGACGCAGTAAATTTATTTCAGTCGATTTTGTATCTTTTACCACAGCTCCTTCTATGCATTTACATACAAACCCAGACAAACAAGTATTAGAACTGAAGAAGCATTCAGCAGGGTTGGTGGTGGCGTATAGTGTACCTTGACTAATTAGGCCAGCATTTACTGTGGTTAATGTGCAAGTTATTCAAAGTGCAAGGGAATTATAAAGAGGGTCAGTAACTGTGTTTGTGTTTTTCCTTCCTCATTTTTCCCCCTCTGGTTTGGAAATTTCTCCTGCCTGTGTTACTCAGGATAGAATGTAAATGCAGTGTTAAGACATTAATGAGACCAGCCCACTTAGCTTTGAGGCTTGAGATTTTTTTTCCCCTGGCCTCTTCTTAACGATCTGATAGTATGCTGCTACAGGAGAGAGAGATGCCTCTCTGATAACTAAGGGTCAGATACCAGGGGCTGATATGCTGATCAGACCTGGGGAGAAAAGAGAAGGGGGATGCTTGCTCAGTGTTAAGAGTGGCCTCAAAAAAGAAATGGTTTTGAAATAACAATGGTGTGAAGCAGCATGTTACTAACCTCCCGTTCAGTGGTGCTGGAGAAAATAAAAAGCCCGGGCCCTTGAATATTTAATGATGGCTGAACAAACTTGGAATGAGCTGAGGAAGATGAGAAGTCGCAGAAGTTAATGCTCCCAAAATACAGCAAAGCTCAGTAGCCCTTAAAAGCAATTAAAGAGCTTTTACCATCTGTTAAGTAATTACCTATCATCATTAGTTATTAGAAGTAGGAAATGATGTAAAGGGCACAAACATACAAAAAGAACAGCCAGATTCTTGTGGGTTTCTTGAATGAGGTCATAAAATCTTGGTTATTAATACTGAAATAAAAATGACAAACGTTTACAGGCTTTTTTGTAGCTGCTCTGCCTCAAAAACTGAAAACGTTAGATTTTTCTTAACAGTAAATATTTAGCTTGATTCTTGCAGTTGTTACTCGTATGATACGAAGTTTATTATAATATTCGTCTTCAAAAACTAACGTGAGATTAAGAAGATTTAGGATTTCTAAATTCAGTGCGCTATAGCTCAGCTAAAACCAATTATGGAAAACACCATTTGAGGATCACAACTTGGAACAGATTAAAACCAAGGAACCAAAAACCCCCAAAGCTATTTGTGCTTTTAAGCTGCATGACTCTACACACAAACATGTGCACACATGCTTACTTATATATCAATATGGGCTTCCATTTCCCTAATCTCTGATTTCTTTTTCCTCCCTTCTTAGTCAAAATAGATTCCCTAAAATGTATTTCTTTCAAGGCATTAAGTGCGCATCTTTAAACTTTCTGCAAGAATTTAAGTCTGTATTTCTGAGGTCGCACACGGATCCTTGGATATGTGCTTTGCCATTTTTCAGTCTTATTTTCGTTCAGAGAATGGGCAATGCATCCAAGTTGGTGTATCTCACTGCAAGCTTGTAGTACACATTAGAGGTATACAAATGCATGAAAGCTCTGTCCTGAACAATTTTTAAAATGTGTTCTCAGTTGTTTTTCATCAACTGATTAAACAAACTTCCAAAAATGATGTGGTTTTCCAGTAAGGAAAAAGGGAGGATAATTCTGTATCAGTCAAGGAAACTCAGCAGGTTATTTTTAATATATTTAAATTTGAAATTTGGTAGTTGTTCCTATTTCTTCTCAGGTTGTTTACTGGAAAAATCCTTGCAGACACATTGTTGGGCCTCCCATAAAACTAAAATTGATTGCAATTAGCAAAGTTCTGCTGGAGGCAGCTTGTCAGGGCTGAGTTTGCTCGTGCTGCAACAGAGTGAATGTCAAGAAAATACCTTTTCCTTGGCAAAATTGCTTGGCTGTTTGTGAAAAATCAAGAAGGCCCAGAAGCAGCAAAAGATGAGCCGTGGCCGTGTCGAGGTACGTAGACAACTGACCTGTCCTGAGTGTGTAGTTTGAGACAGCAGCGTGAGAAACTACTGATACCAAAAGCAAATAGTACCTAAGCGAGTGGCCTACTCTGGCCGTATAGTTGCACAAACAAAATAGAAATAAAAGGAACTGTTGAACCTTCTGGAAATCAAAGAGAAAGTCAAATCCGCTGTCCAGGCTAACCCTGGTTTATGGCTGCAATAACAGGATAGCAGTGTGAGAAATGGACAAATCTTGTAAATAATAAAACGGGGAGTTAGCAGATGGCTGTGGCAGATTATCAAGAAAACTGTACAGTAAATACGAAAAAATGGGTATTAAGACAGCAAAATCGGGCCCACTGGGGTAAGAACACACAGGGCAAGCTGTGTAACTGGGAAAGACGAGGAGTTTGAAAGGGATGAACAGGGAAGGGGAACAAGAGGAGCAAAAATTGCTGCTGTTCTAGGGCTTCTTTCAAGCAGCTCCGTGCCTGATCAGTGCAGTTGTTCCCACTGTAATCCTGTCTGACTTGCTTCTCCGTCCAGAAGGGAGATGGCATGTCTTCCCTGGCCTCAAGGATCCCCATGAGCTTGTTCCAGCACTGACCATGGATGGGAACAACTAAGGGGCTGCCCAGCATCATCTGCCCTTCGTGACCCTCTGCATGAGGCTGGTGGATCTGTGGCTGCAGATATAACAGACTGCAATGTCTGCATGTGTATGTACCACCTTCTTTCTTTTTGGGGATCCAAAATCTAGTGAAGAATATTCAAGTATTTTGCTTCTTGGAGTGATTTTTTCCCCGTGCAGATTTATATTACTTTTTTTTTAATATATAAAGTATGTTATATATGAAATGTAACGCTTTTTGGTTTTTTTTCTCTCTAAACCCACAATTTTATTTTGGTTTTGCCAGCTACAAGTCTAAACATTTAGGTAAAGAACAGAGTATTACATTTGTGTCGCCAAAATCTTACTCATAAGGTGCCTTATCCCATTGTTTTTTCAGTCTGTTTTGTCTCTTAGAGATTATTGCAGCAACTTAAGAGTGTGATTTATTTCCACCAAGGCATAGGAAGAGAATGTGAGAAGAGTCAGGTCTGCTTAAAACCACAGTCTTAACTGCTGAAATATTCTATTTATGAAATACTTTCTGAATTTATGCTCAAAATCCTCCACCTGATTTGCTGAATGAGGAGGAAGAGAAAGCAGGGGATTTTTCTAGGTCAGTTCTCCACAAGTATGTCTGTATTGAATATTTAAATACAGCTTTTGCAGTCACTGCATGTTGGTATAAACTTTTTTTCTGCTGAACAACGATTTGCAAAAGATAATATTTACCTTTTTATTAGAGTTAAAAACAAAATGTCAAACAAGTACTGAATTACATTTTCATGTTAGTTGATGTTATTTTCTATTTTAATCAAAAACTGTTTGTGAATACTCCACCTTTGTTGTTTCAAACCCAACAGCAGTTCTGGTAGATATGTTAAGGGCAGTGTGTTGTCTGGATGGTGGCAGCAGTAAAGAAACCTAGAACAAAGACAATATTTGCAAAAGTGAGCACCTTTTAATGTGTATTCGGACACTTAACTAGAAGCTGGACTGCGCGCAGTCCTTGAGTACCCAAAGATAACTTGTACAAGTAGCTCCATTCTGCAGAATTACTATGTCTATGTGGACAGCTTAATCCGCTCTTGGACTCCCCGTGCACCTGAAACATGTCTCCAACCCATAAATAATAGTTTCGCACTGGCGCAGAGCCTCCGTTCTGGAGGGTGATTTATGAACCTTCAGGAAAAGCGAGCCAGCCCTCAAGGCCAGAGACCCAGCCCTCCGTAATTTAATACCAGAAGGATGTAAGAGCGGCAAAGCTGAAACGCTGACCTTCTTGTGTTTGGGGGACTCTTGCTCCTGGGAGAAAAGGACCTATCCCACCAGCTCCCAGCTGCTGACCCTGAAAACTGCCCTAATTCCCAATTTCACCTCTAAAACTTTCCCAGAGCACTGCCAGCACCTGCATTTTGATTCAGCACTTCTGGCAACTATTTTCTCAGAACCTACCTATTCAGAATGAAACTTAAAAATATAAAAAATTACTTGCTTCCAAAATCTATTCTCCTTGGACAGACCCATGGGTCTGTCCTGACTTGTCAGCAGAGACAGAGCTGGTTGGCTAGTATTAATACAGGTGTACCATAATATACTATATATCAGTTAGTGTAACTGTTGGGTTAATACTGGAAAATCAGCTACTAGTAGGAGGTTTACTGTGAAATAACCAGCGGATGCAAATTTAGCATGCCTGAAAATGGAAAGGGAGCTCAAGAACCATACGTCTCTGCTATCTAGACTTAGGCACTCAGTTCACATACGTGTAAGAGAGGTCATAAGAGGTCCTTGTTAATAAAGGAAAAAAATATCCATTAGCCGATCAGAAGACTGTTCATCAAAAATAGTGTTTTCATAATATTAAGGCAGTGCGTTTGAGGCCTGCGGTTTTTATGGTTTTGATTTCTTTCTTTGTTGCATGATAGCAAAATTCTTGAAAAAATTAGATTCTGGTTGAGGCTCTATGACCAGGTTTAAAGGCTGATTTTGTCTTCATATCACTAAACATTTTAGGATTTAATACAAGCATCATTGTGAGGATTTAGAACAGGCATCCTATAAAGACCTTTTTATTCTGGTGAGTAGCTCACTCCTACATGAAAAAAGAGCAAGGCCACTCCAATGCTGACTGAAAATCCAAGATGCCAGGACTGCCTGTAATCCTGTAAGAATAGAACTTCCTGTAATTTGGTACATTTAAAGTTCCTTTGTTGTGAAAAATGTGCAAAAACACTTATGGTTTGGGATCGTTGAGGTTTTCTTCTAGAAAAGTTGAGACAGGTTACCTGAGCAGTGGTTGAGAAGTCTCTTATTGGGGCATCTCAGTGGCATTTGAAGGTAACAAAATGACTACGGGATGTGTGAATTGGTACCAGCACCAAATCCCTCGATACATTCTCAGTAAGTTAGAAGTTCCAGCGTGTTTGAAGCTGTGACAAAGAAGGTGAGACAGTTAAAAAGCAAATATCAGAAGTAAAATAAAATAAGTCTTTGAACAGGCTGAACTCTAAATAATTAGGGCTTGGAAAAAGTGTAAGAAGTGAGGCAGAAATAATTGTTGGTGTTAAAATTTAAAGGCTATGAAACGCCTGTGTGTGTGCATGCATCATGTTTTTTTGAGATGTCAGGTTTCACGTGACAGAAAGTTGTCACCCTGAAACCCATGGTTTTGGAACTGTTTGGTGTCTTAATCAGTTAGTGATGGTAGTTAACAACTACAAGCCTGATGCCTGGAAATAAAAGAAATGTGAGCAATTCTAGCATGAACTCGGACGTGCTGCCGGCTGGCTGGTCAGTGGTGGAAGGCGATGGGACCTGCAGCACATGGGGAGGGACTGAGTATCACCGAGATGCAGGAGGAGGCTGCCTGCTGGTCTTCAGTGCCCAGCAGACAGTCAGCAGCTGCCTAGCTTGCCCGCTCCAATATGCTTTTAAATTGTACCACAAGTGCCTTTAACTGTTGCTTTCTACCCCTACTAGCAAGAATTTGCACAGATCAGCGGGAACACACAGAAACCCAAATTGTGAGTGCTATCCTGGATTTTAACCAGGGTTCATTTCATTCTGTAAATCCGTAAACAGTGCTACAAGGCTTCTCTTGTAACATTGCTTTATACTTTTCCGTTGTCTGGAAGAGCTGCTTTTCCTAATATTGCAAAAATTGAAAGAAAGCATTGGATTAAGATTATGATGTAGTCAGGAGTAAGGATTTGTGGAGGAATGAGGGAGAGCAGTGATGCTCTGTGACAGCAGATACAAAAGCACAAACCAGGGAACTGGATTGCAATCCATATCCAGCAGAAACAACTAAAATTAGCAGCTGTCGCATGCAGACTAAATGGTTGCCATTTGTGGAGTGAGAGCCCCAGAGCTGCACAGGGCACAGCTCTGGAGGGCGAGTTTGAGGCAGATTATGCCTGCTTTTTTACTTTTTAAAATTTCTTTTGTGTTTGGCGTTTTGTTTGTTTATTTTGTTTTCTGTTGCTCGGGGGCTTTTCTGTAGAGTTAGTGAGTAGAATCAGGCTGCAGCAGGGTCAGACAGGAGATGCAGACAGCCCAGCAAGGGCATGCAGGGGCACAAAGGGACACGGGAGAGGTATAAAGAGGGAATGGGGAGTGAGAGGAGCTGTGAGGCTGATGTGTCCCACCTTGTACCATTTCATCCTGAGTCTGGTGGTGAAGAAGCTGCGTTGGTAGACTTGGAGCTGAGGCTTCAAGGTCCTTCCATGGCTATCGGTAGCTTCAAAGTCATCAAAAATAGTTGTGAGCAAGGTAGGTCCAGCTGGCATGCACAGCTCCCATCCCAAATAAGTATGCTTGCACACTTCCCAACCGCTGTTAAAGAGGGCGCCAGCGGAGACATGGATGTGCAGTATTTACGATGATTGCAGTGACTGCTCTGATATCTGTGTGTTTCTCTGCTTGTTATTCCGTGCTCTCCAGCCTGTTAACTTAAATACCTTTTTGTGACATTTGGAGAATAATGGAGCATGCTGGCCCAGAAGGAGCCTCTGAAAGGCTGTCTGATATGATATGCATAAATCAGAGCCTATTCATTCTTCCATACGATCCCTTGCTTGCTTAGACATGGCTTCTGTAGCAAAAAATAGAGGTAAGGAGAAAAAGCTGTTCAAGGAGAAGACTCACTGTACATGTTATGACAGTCAGGAGAGGGATTAATCCTGGCAGTGGTTCCCTAGTATTTGTTAAGGCAGACACAGTGACAATGGCAGCTGCTCCTTTCCATAGCGCTGCTGAGGAAATCTTGCCTGCAGTAGCAAAACATCTCACTGGGAAGGGAACACGTTTGTGCTGCTCTCAGAGAGACCGTGGTGCTCACAGGGGTGGCTCTGGAAAAGTGTAAGTTAATAAGGTGTTATGCTTACGTATGGTGCCACAGAAATGTTTGTTATCTGTAGGTTTGATCATATATGTGAGCTAGAATTCTGTACCTCTGAAGGAACTTGGTTGAGATTAGGGGCTTGGGCCACAAGAAAAAGATTTAGACTGTCCGTGACCAACATTAGGCTGCCTAGCTCCCAGTACTTCCGTGTTAGTGGGATCAACAGCCTGTCCTGGAGTACGTATCTAAGCCCTTTCTTTATACCTTTTTTTTTTTTTCAGAATCTGCAGAGAAAGAGCAAGGGTTTCCTCCTGCTTCACCAAATGCGTTCCTTTAATGCTCGCTTGTAGCTTAGCTGAGGCAAAAGAGAGCTCATGCACCATTCAAAACAGCACTCTAATCATTGGGCTACTTGAGAAAAAAGTATTTCTCAATCACGCCTTTTGAATCTGCTGTATTTGACATAGAAGCACTAAACATGAGTGGAACGAGTGGGAGAGAATAAAAAGATTTTGTTTCTCAAGGCTGGTGACGAACGGTTGTGGTGATGGGAAGTCTCGGCTAATTGTGTCTATGCCGGTGTGATTTTATTCCCCTTCTCTCCTTCCCAACAACCTGCTAAAAGAACCTTAGGATTAAATATTGAATAAAATGGTTCCTAAGGAAGTGTCACAGCTAATGCACCAGAGAGTTGTGCTACTTTTCCCTCCACTTCTGCTGCTTAGGGAATGCTCTTGATAGAGCTTTGACTCTCCTGCTTGGCAAACACGCAGTCGTTGAGCAAGGGAGGAAGGATGGAGAGGCACTTCTGCCTGCAAATTAAGCTGGTAACCCTTTCCAGATTGCACAGATCCACTCTAGGAGAAGTGAGTAAAGCTGTTTTGTTCTCTCTGCACAGGAGATTCCCAAGGAATGGGTAGTCTTGCTTACAGTATTGACTACCTAAAGCTGACTTACCATCAACAAAGACTGAGAGAGGAAGAGAAGTGTAATGAGTAGTTTAAAGACACAGCCATGTTATGACCAGAGAAAGCTTTAAAAGTAGGTATGCAAAATGTGTGATCTTCTATGCAGAGTTAGGGACCCTGAACGGTTTCAGAAAAAAGGAAGAGGTATTTTCTGTAAAAAACCTATCAAAGGTAAAAAAAAAAAAAGGCAATGAGATTCAGCTTTTTGATGGAAACTGTGCACCAATAAATATTTTTTCTTTTTTCAGTTTGCAGAACAACTAAAAGAAGGTGAATAACAAACACTATTGATTCCCTTCATTGTCACCAATACCCAAACACTTTGCTGAAGTGAAATGTTAAGAAGGAAGTTGAGACTGGACATTTAAAGGCTGAAGATTTACTGACTTTTCTCCCCAACTTTATTGTACGTAACCATCTCCTCATTTACTGCAGAATGTGAAGTGTCTGAGCAGAGGTGAATGAGCAGGACAGCTGAAATTCTTCAGACGTGGGATGTGTTGCTTCAGCTATTGCCAAGGGAAGGCATTTGGCTTGTCAGAGTAGTCTGTATGTAAATTGAGTGAGGTTGGTTGTGTTTCAGTGTTACTTAAACAGCCCTTTTAGAAGGAAATTTTAGCAAAATCAACACGTACATTCCACCCTCCTCCCAATGGGGAAGCAATTAGAAAAGCAAGGAAAGCATTCCCAAACAGCACTTCTAACAGACAGGTTTGAAGTATTTGCTTTCTTTTTTTAAAATCTGATAATAATACTGCCTTGATGTCTCTTTTGTCTTTGTATTTCACTCCCTGGTGGCTTAAGCATAGACAATCACGTATGAATCTTCTATTTTGTAACAGTTTGTGAGAGTGTTGCTGTTTTTATTTTTCTCCTGTTGCATGGTCGGGAAAAGATGCAGAAGGTAATGTGTTTGCCTGTTCATATCTTACATATTCTTGAGAGCTCAACAAGAAAGAACAAGTTCCAGAAATACAAATCTAAATTTGTAAGCATTGCTTAGCAGAATCTTTCCTAGCTAATTTTCTAAATATTGACGCGCAATCCAATCTGAGTACGCTTCTAAGGTGAAGGTTGGCAGTTAGACAGTCAAAAATGTTGGATTTTGTTAGTTCAATCAGACCATGTTCTGTATGGATACAGAAATGACTGAGTGAAATTCTGTAGCTCGTGTTATGTAGGAAGGCAGAAAAGCAGATCCTTGAGATGTATTTTTTAGGATCTGTCAGTCAGACTGGGAATCGGGCTCCCGGAGGATGAAAAACACACAAATAGTTATCTCTTGTGATTTTTTTTTAATGTGTATTTCAGCATCACATGAGAGATCCGTTGCAGAGCATGAATCTTACTCTCCAGGGCAGCTGTGATTGTCTTTCTTCAGTTTCCTCTTCTGTGCACTATATAGTTTCCAACCCCTGCTGCACGTGGAACTGGGGTTTTACAGAAAACTCCCTTCCACCTGACAGCAATCCCAGAGCAGGATCATTCTAGCACTGAGACAGATAATATTGGAAAAACAGCCTATCATCATACAGTCAGAGACAATTGTAGTACATAGGTGTCTGAAAAAAGCCTGCACAGACATCTGTGATTATGGCATATGCCAGCTTTTGAAAGCAAAACCTTAATGGGTTGTTTCACACATGGTGTGTAATTTGCTAGGCCTTTGAAGAGCAAACTACAAAACGGCTTATAGTGCCATGTGTATAGAGCATCAGCAACAGTGGACCTCTGAGTCACCTACATCCTTCTGTCCCCTCCACTGAGCTACAGGAATTAGCGGCAGCACTAAGTTGTCATCGTCTCCAAGAGTAAATCCCAGTCCCAGCCTATTTGCCAACAAATCTGGCCTTACCGCGCAGGATCCAGCGTTCTGCTCTGTTCCCCTTTGACTTCTTGCTGCTCATCGCCTCCATAACCCATTAGCAATTGCTCTCTTGATCCCTCACCCAGCTCCAGACGTCCTGTGGGCCCTCCAAGCTCTCCCATCACCAGCGTTTCCCTTCTGAACATCCCCATCTAGGTGCTTCGGTGACTCCTGTCACCGCTTTTGTTCGTATTTGTCCCCCTCTTTTCTTGGCTCTTCATCTGCCGCTCTCCTCCTTGCCCTTGAGCCCGTCTCGACAGGAACCACAGCATCAACCCTGTTTGCCAGGTCAGGACAGGTTCAAAAGCTGCAAACACCCAAAGTTAACAACCTCACAGACTGAAACAAAAGAAAAAATCTTAAATCTGTCATTGCACTTGCCTTTTCTTACAAACTTTTTCTTACTCATTCTGCCTCTCGAGTCAGTGACTTTGTTCATCGTTCCCTCTTGTTCTGTCTTGTGCATACTTCAGAATAATTCAGCCAATTATTTGACTAAAAAATACAGTCACACTGGCTGTTATTTCAGGTTTTGGAACTCTTCCATGTAAGAGACGAGCACCTCTAGCTGTCAAAGATTCTTGTGAATGAATTGACTTTTACATGTGATTGATAATCTGTGGAAATACCACCTATGAAAAGAAAATAAAAAAAAGAGAGCTTACACTATACACAAACTCCGTAAGTCTAATGAAACTTTAAAAAAAAATTATGTCTGCTTTGTTTGTTCTGAGATATGGTCTGAAAAATCATTGTAAAAGTCAAACGAGTCACACCTGGAATTTCAGTTGTGATTTTCAAGGGAATTCTTATTTAATATCTTCATATGCTGTGGAACTGTCATGCGGCGATAAGGGAGTTTAACATCAAATTAGCTACTGTGGACATTACACTGTCCATAATATAATCGCTATCACTCACTCCCTCCAGCTGCCAAAAGAAATGTCGCTATCTAATGCCTCATCGCTAAATTGGTGAAGTTCAATGCAGAGTTCTGCAGTATTGACTTTGAAATGCATGCTTTTGACTTTTCTATCTTGTTTCTTGAGGAGCGTATCAACAGAGTGGATTTCGACAAAGTCTGCCTTGGTAAGTATCTTTGGCTGTCACTGTTACTAAGGTGTTCTAACTTGGGTAATTTCATTTCTGTCCCTTTGTAAAAACAGATTCCTTTTTCAAACCTTTTCCCCCGAGACCACAATAATGTAAATGCGAACAATGCTCTGTGCATTTATGCATGTGCGTGTCTTGGAGCCTAGAGGCAAATTTCCCATAAACATTTCCGAGCTTCAAACAAAAACAGGTTTTCACATTAAAAGCTCCTTTCTATGTTCACGAGAAAGCACTGTCTGAGCTGGATGTGCTCAGGCAAGAGCACTTCATTAGGTAATTCTTCTCTCAACTG
This sequence comes from Steatornis caripensis, assembly GCA_013398225.1. Taxonomy (NCBI): domain Eukaryota; kingdom Metazoa; phylum Chordata; class Aves; order Caprimulgiformes; family Steatornithidae; genus Steatornis; species Steatornis caripensis. The sequence continues at coordinate 586,919 of VZSC01013062.1, forward strand.
TGTGCTCATGAACGATTCCCGTTTGACCTCCGAGAAGGATGTACGTATGTGAAGTCAGTGAGCTCTCGCAGTCCTAGGAGTCATCGTTTTGGAAACTATTAATAACTACAATAACAAATACGATATTTTTTTTGAAGCTACTTCCTGAAGTTAACAGCTAAAGGCCATTTGAGATCCCCGCTCCATTTTCCATTATATCATACTTAAAATAGAGTCTTGTGGTATCTAGTCCCTGCGGAGAGAAGTGTGCTAGCCATAATAACCCCACAGCTGTTAAGTTTGTCAGGGGACTTTCATAGGTACCCAGCATAGGTAAGTTTGTAGTCATAACAGCACAATGACAAACCAGTAGCAAAGCAGCTGTTCCTCCTCTCTTCCACTCCACACCCCTCCAAAAACCCACAGCCCTCAATCTTTCTTAGATTTTATATTTTCTTCTATTTTTCAACGATGGCTGGTGCCATGGCTTGAGTTCAGCAAGAACCACCCACTTGCTCTGAGTGTATTCAACTGGGTAGGTTTGAGTGGCTGAGTTAGCCTGCTTTATTTGACTGCTCAAGAGAAGACTACAGCCAGTTTCATTGGCAAAAAGTAGCTCAAATTATGTATTGATTTATAGCCTCTACAAATGTCCTGTGCTGTCTGCAGGTATGGCTTTATTTGCGGCCTGGCACTTGGAGGTGGTGTTGCAGTTGTTCCCTGGCTTCACATCATCAGTTTTAGGCTTTTATTCTGCCTGGAATAGAAATATTATTTTATCTAATGGGAACTATATTTTAGGACTAAACAACAGAAACTGAAGAGATCCAGGATATCAGTTGCACTGTTTTTTTCAGACCATGAAAGTATTCCACTATTCAGCACACCAAAGGCAGTGGTAATTCTGTGAGCTTCCCTCCTACCCTAGTGTTTATGCAAGGGAAGTTAGGCTAACGGTTTATAGCAAATTGTAGTAAGTTTCTAGACCAAAGGAAAAAAACCAGCAGGTAATATGCGTGTAAAGAATATGGGGTTTTCTAGAGTTTTTGGAAATAGCGTAACTGCTGGATGGTGGCCAACCAGTAACAGAGTCAGAGCTTTTATCTTTGTATGCTGAAGGCATCGTAGACCAATTTACAATGCCAATGATTTGGCTATTGTCTATTTAAAAGATGGCTGAAGACTAATGAGCGACCAACTCCAGTGACCTTTTAAAACTGCAGATGCCTTCAGCCTGCTGAAAAATAAGTCCACGTTTTAAAAATCCAGAGCTACTGTCTTCACACAGAACAAAAAAGTGTAAGAGCATAAAAAAGTGCGATCCCATATTCCTCATCTTATTCTCTGGGAGTTATTCTTGCACATGCAAGACCTCACTCGTTATTCATATGGGTGCTTACATGTGACAATCTCTTTTGTAATATGTCTGGTGTTATCATTCTTCTCTTTTTAATAATGACCTGCTATTATTCAGAAATAGTTGGGCTACAGCGGCCCAGCCTATTTTAGATCAACAAAGACTGTGCTTTTTAAAGCCGAACTATGTCAGCACTTTTTAAAAACTCTTTCTTTTAAAAAAATCTGACATTCTCTAAAACTTTAGGTTGTACGTTTGCTGTAACAAGCTATATGCTGCTGATGTGTTGGGGTTTTTTTTTTTAAATGAAATGTTTTCCCAATAAATAGCAAAACTCCCCGTAAGTACTAGGGTCTCAGAAGTAGTGCTAAACATCTGGCTTGGCTCTGCAGGCTGCACCATTTCTCTGCTGAAATATCTGGTTCAGTGCCGTGCCTGTCTCCCCAAAATATTCAAAACAACAGCTTTTCTTGGAGAACGTTTAGTAAAAGCTTCCTTCATTGCTTTAAGCCAATTTCCATGTGGATATTACTTCTTCAGATCGATGTGAAATTATTCAGATTAGAAAAAAATGACATTGCTAACATTTGCATGTAGAGCAAAATACTGCATTGTAATTACACGTGTAGGCCAAGGAAAATTCCAATAGCATGTAATGTATTTTAGTTCTAATATTTTTCCTCACATTTCTATCTTTAACAGAATGTTCTCTGGTACAGAAGACCCGTTTTTATCTAAGAAAAAGTATTTATATTACTGAATTCGATCAACAGTTCTTTCCTACCTAAGCAGACAAACGCCTGTCATCTGAGCGCAAGACACAGCCAACAGAACTAAGATCTTGATGGTTGTCTCCATTTCAACAGCTTTATCGCAGTGTGACTTGGTAAGAAAACAAGGTTGCACCAAAAAAAAATTACTGTGCATGTAGCGTAAAGAACAGGCTGAGCCATAAAAAATTACTTTTTGTAGAAGTGTAACTAGTTATTGTACGAAGTCATGATGAACTGTCAGTTAATTAGTCATTATAAGGAAATACATTTTGACATAAAATGTACACTGTGACGAGGCTGACTGTGTGCACAGCTGTTCAATGGCTACACTTCGCCTAAATTTCTATTTTTTTAAATGCTTATACCTCTCAAATCTTTAACTTTCGATTGCTCTTTTAGATCTTATTTTATTCAGGAAAAATCACACTTAAAAATAAGCTGGACTTAGAAAGTGTGAGGCTCCATTTCCTCTGATCTAACCAGACTGCGATCCATATTGAATAAGTTCTGTAAAAATTCCCTTTTTGTTAGACTCGTGGGTCCTAGTTGGGGTGAGTGTTGCAGAAATTCCCCTTTTCTCACCATAAGGCTACAGAATTTCTAATTATAAGGTGAAAGAGTTATTTAGGGGGAAAAAACTCCAACAACTATCTTTTATCTTATGTTCGCAAGTTTTGTTCTTAACGTTCCAAGGTTGCAACTTTTTCATGGTCGTCTTGCTCAGACAATCACCTTGTGCTGTTCTGTTCAGTCTTTCAGGACATTTCTGCCCTTCTCCAGAGCTAGAGACCCTTCCACGTACAACGTTCTGCCATCTAACGAAATACAACTGGGTGGGCTACTGGAGTCAGGAGGGTTTTCAGAGAGAACATTTTAGATCCTCACCTTCTTCTAAGGTACAGAACTCTTCTGTCGTGTGGGTACTTGCATGCTATGCTGTGTCCTTTGTTATGATTTGTGTCAGCAGCAGGCGGCTAACGGTGACCCACCCAATATTATAATTAATCCAAGACATGACGCTTTCTTTGCTATATCAGATTAAGTGGATGAAAAGGCACATGTACTAAGCTGCAATTGACACTGACCCAATTAACAAATGCCAGCGATATCTTATTTAATCTGCAGTTAAAGAGAAGCTCGCTTGTAATTTTATAGAAAACACGTATTCTGTAATTGTATAGTTTACTGCTATTTGGTGTGTAATTTATCAGCAGCAATGGGATCTTTCAAAATCTTCGGAAAGAGGCTCACTGAATTACATATTTGCTGTGGTTGCATTGTCTTCTGATTCAATCGCACAGAATAATGTGACCCATTTCTCTTATCTGTGTCAATTTTATTCCATTATATGTATGTCGTGAACATAGTCTGTGGTTGAAAAGAGAATTGTACTGCCACAGTATGATAGTGAAAAATCGTAATTAAAGAGACAAATAGACAAATCATGAACATCCTTTATTATGGTCTAACAGCCGTGCTAATAGTCTTGCTTTACATTTATGTGTAAAAGGTACTTTAAGAGGCAATGTCTTATGAAATAAAATTTAATTTTGACATCAGGATGCTGTCACAACTTACATGAGCTGTAAATGAGATAAAATGATTGTCTACCATACATCTAAGCGTAAGAGACACAGATAGCAAGAACCTTGACCAGGAGGAAGCGTTAATAACCACTGCTTTTAGTGCTGGGGTAACCTTTTGTACTTGATGAAACGACATTTTTCCATTTAAAGAGCTTTTCACCTTTGTTTGCATTGGGGTATTACTGCTCTTACAAATGGCAATAAGAGGTTTTCACCCAGATGTACATGTGCGAATAAAAGGAAAAAGACATAAATTGAGCTAGAACATTCGTTTCCTGGAAATATGGCCCAGGAGAATGGAGAGAACTGGTGTAGATACGAACCTGACACCTGCGCTTTAGAAAGGCACTCTTCTGCCTGTCCTTCCACCCATCTGTTCATCACCCAAGGAATCCTGAGAGCTTTTATTGCTGTGTTTCCAGTGCCTATGGCAACAGAAGAACTAAAGAAAGATGAACGATACTCGCATGAAATTTCCTTCCAGGGTACTAACTGCAAATTGCAGTGGTTATTAATACTAGTAATTCAAGTCTAATCAGGGAAAAGTAAGAACAAACATTTACTTTACATTCTGCAATCTGTGTTGGGGCTAGAAAACAAGAACCTTTTTTCTTTTTTTGACAGTTGTTTTCTTTTTTTTTTTTACTTTCTTATTTGTTTAAGGAAAATAATGGAAACAAGGAAGACATCTCAGGAAAGAGAAAAACTCCATTACCACCTGGGATACGGAGAATCAAAGGTGAAGTCTAGCACTGATTGACATGTTGTTTGAAAGTCATATAGAGAAAACCTACATACCGATCCTACCATGAAATAGTTAATGTCTTCATAAGAGGCAATAAATTCACTCTGTTGTATTCTGTAGAGTGGACATATATTTTAAATAGCATTTCTCTTTAGCTTGTATTTCACTGATTTTTGTATACTTCTATATTTTATAGATGATTCCCATTGACTGCCCCAGATTCCAGTGCTGATATTTAGCAGGCTTCCCTTCCAACACAGATTTGTTTTTATTTAGGAGTTTTTACTTTATAACCAGTCAGTCTCTAATTCCAGTAAGCTGCATCAAGGACTCACCACGCCAGTTCCTGTCTTCGTGACATTTCTGGAACTAGTGCACTCCTGGAATAATAGTGAGGAGTTAAAAATGCTATCCGAAAAGACGCTGTAATGTGCAGCTATCTAAAGACACTGCTATATTCATTAATACAAAAAGTAATAGCATTTATTGAATTTGAGGAAAGCTAGAAGCTGACTGTATTTAATACAAGTAATTATGTATGTTATTTTGATAGAATAGCTTTGACAGGCTCTTCTGATGGCTTAAGCAGAATCGTTATACGCATATCTGACTCTGTTATTGTTAAAAAGCTCAGCTGATTTATTAGTACAGTGTTGCCTTACACTTGGCTTATTCTTTGGACATGTTTCCAGAGGGTTTAGTTTCACAGTCTCTTGGGCATTGCATTTTGTTGACTAGCCATCATCTAAACTTGGCCAAGAGCAATCAGATGAGCTTTCCGCCCAAGCTCTATAAGCTACATCTGTTCTCAGTAATTGACAACACAGTAATCCTCCCCCAAACCTCCTCCTTGGGGCATGTTATATCCTCACTTGCCCTGCAAATTCATCACTTAGTTGGCTCTGCAGATCAGTCACCTACGTTGTACATTATTTTAGCAAAACCTCCAATACTATGGAAGAAAAGATGTGGTTAGAGAGAAAGAAGGGGCATCATGAACAACAGAAAACCAAGACTATGAAAATCAGGAAGCATTCAGCAGTATTAAGAAGATGCATCTCAGATAGCACAGGCCCGTAGCAGTTACTCTGTTTTCCCTGTGAAAGTCAAAGCATTTGGATTTCAACTGGTCACGTTTTCTGTACGGTATTTGTACCGTCGTAGAGATCGCGTCGCTAAAGAAGGTATTAGATGAAACTGCAGAGATTCAGTTATATTTGCCATTTTCTACTACCATGAAACTTAACGTAAGGAAAAGAAAAGGAAATGGGTGACAGGTAACAGCTTTGCTGTTGCCATCTTATCTGTAAATTGTATTTCAGTAACTAAGAATCCGATGGCGAAAGAGAACCTAAACTCCTAGCAACAGGAAGGGAGATGGTATGTTGGGCTTATATACTCAGCCTAACAAAAGGTTACTTCGTTTTAATATTGTATGAAATAATAATACTTGTGAAGTGATAGCAAAGGGTTTTGTCTCTTCCCATAAACTCCAGACTAGCATGAGTGCTCTGAAGATTAGGTAAGATAAAATTATTTTACTAAGGTAACTTCATCGTTCTCCATTTTCTAATAATTTTATGTAAGTTTGTCTTTTATCTAAGGTGTTTGCATTGTCTCTTTCTACCTTCTAATGGATTTTGCTGTGAGTGTATGATGTCTGAAAAGCAACCTGATGTAGTGACTGCACAAAATTGGAAATCTTTTCTTGAAATCTGTGGTACAACCCCTGTACTATTCTGTGTCCAAATGGATTTAGCGTATCATAACACTCCTAGAAAAACAAAAGGACAAAGAAGATGGGATTGCTAAGGGAGACATTAGATTTCATTTCACACTGGTAATAGTTTAGAGATGTGTGCTGAGCAAAATGGGATTCAATTCTGCAGCACTCCTCTTTTTTATTGCTGCTAAGTGATTTCAATATCCAGTCTAAAGTGATATTGAGAGTGTTCGATAGAACGGGGATGAAATCAGGGAACGCTGGAGGCTCAGAGGAGGCCACAAATCTCAGGTTGACTTGACGAAGCCTTTCAGAGCCATCCCACCTGACCTTAACCCGTCTTATTTAACCTGGAGGCTGCTGGTAAGTACCGTGCAATGTAAGATAGCGTTTTGTGTTAAAGGGAACTATGCAGCTAGATTGCATTTTGGACATCAATTGATGTTACCGTAGTTATGGCTTTGGCCGTGAACTTACCGCTTTCAGAAACATTTATGGCTAAAATTTTATTGCTCAGCTGTTGCTGCCTGGTAGACATATCATAACTGAGAAATGGTTTAAAACCTGTAACCTTTCAATTTATGACTGTTGAAAGCAGATGAAGTTTGCTGTACAAACAAGGAGGCTTACCTGTAGTCCACAAGACAATGGTCACAAATATTCTACTTGGATACGACTTCCCAAAACGAAGAAGCTCCTTTCCGTCATTACGCGTATTCTGCTTCTGATAAACATGGAGCTAGAAGAGGTGAGTGTTGTTATTTGTTCTACATATTTAACGATGTCAATTATCAGAGTAATTTCTGTTTCTTGACTGTTAACTCAACTGCTAATGATCTGCATTGTTTAATAGTGTACTGTGTAGGATCCTAAATCAAATTATACTCTTAGGAGCCTGAGGAGCACCAGTGGAACTATTGAGAACCTTTCTTTTGGCTTCTGCAGGTTTTGGACAAGAACTGAGAAGAGTGAAGCGAAGGCAATACAGAAAAATGTGTTTTTCACAAAGGCATTTGCTCTGTAGGTGCACACAGTAGTGAGAGTTGCACAATTATGTTTTTGTCTTGAGTATAACAGGGTTACACAGCAAAACATGGGGTTTTTTTCTGCAAGAAAGACTCAGGAGCTACTCTGTACTGGCCTCGCTATGCTTTTGGAATCATTTAGATTTCTAGACATCACCTCATTTTCTCTAACAAAATACCGAGTTGTTGATGAAGTGCCATGAAATTTAAAAAACAAAACAAAACCAATCAACGTTTGAGAGGATTCTAAATTCATGTCTTGGTAAACAACCTTGGCTTTTTTTTCCTGGAACCAAGCAGCTACTAACTTATGTAAGCATGAAATAGTTTGTACTGTTTCTATGAAACTCTCTGAGAGCAAACTTCTGCTTTCGGTCTTCTCCTGTATCTAGGGGCGTAATTTTTATACTAAAAACTGGCTAGAGTAAATAATACACAAAAACCAGCCGTGGTTTGGTAAAGCCTTAATATGGCTTTATTTAGCACGTTCTGTATTTCCATTTGAATGCGTGAATTGTGTTGTCACTTCACTCAATACGCAAAGGCGTATATAAAAGAAAAGTGGGCTCTCAGCACTTCCTCTATTAAAAATGCCTTCAGCAGCATAGTGTAATTTTGGCTAGATAACCATTTAGCTTTCATTTGCTGGTCAGCAAGTTTGCTTTTAAAAACCTTGACAGAAGAGACAGGCATGCACTCATGTCTGTTTGTGGCACTCTTCTGAAAGATGCGTCGCAAGCTGGCAGGGGAGCAGGGCAGAACGCCTGGCATTCCTGCTTATCCTGTCTTCCCAACCAAACATAGCTCCAGGGTACAGAGGAGCTTAAGCCATTAATATTGGTTTCCCCATTAGGTGTTTATGTAAACAGACAGCTCTGGCAGCAGACATGACTTCTGCATAGTCATCAGTGATTGCTTCTAAAATTTCATTAAAGCGTAGAACACGCCGACAGCGGTGTGCTCAGATTTGAAATGGCATGGTTTCATTTTTTCACACGTGAGCAGATAATCTACTTTGTGCTGAGATACTTTGCATATAGCCTGTGCAATAATTTATTGGCTTCTATAGCATCCAGGGACGTTATTTTTTAAGAAGCAGAATGCATTTATAAAATGTATGTTGCTAGTATTATTGTTTTTAATTTGCTCTTGGCAAGTGAATTTTCTTCTCTGCTGCAGAGAATAATGAAACAAGACGGATTTGCTGGATTCTAGTTTACTTTTAAAAAATCACAATGGCAATTTACGTATGTTTCACCCTTACATCAAGATTTTGAATATTTACCATAACTGGATTAGTTTATAGTTATGTGCAGAACTGACCGGAAAATAAACTGGCATCCTGATTTGCATTCATTCTGCATCAGTGGTTCCCCTGTCAAATTTGTTCAGTGTGGAAGATTTGGCCAAGAGCTGGTTTAGTGTATTACCTGTTTACTGCAGGCAAAAGCCTGAAGTGTGTGTTGGTCCAAATCCCTGATGTGTGTAAGGAATGACATATTGCTATACAAAGAATAGGAATATTGGAATTAAAATATACTTAGTGTTCAGTCGGGAAGAGGGCTGGGGGGGAGAGTTTGCACCGAGATAGCCAGGAGCCCTCATTTATAGGGTGTGAAAATATGGCGAGGCTGTCACTGGTGTATTCTGGTGTCCCAAATTCTGATTGTCTCCTGGTGCTGTCAACTCACTGGTAGTGAGTTGTGGCACCTCTGAAATTGTTGATGAGGCTTGTCAGTAAAATCCATGAGATGTCAAGGGCCGCAAGGTGGAGTGTGTTGTGCTCTGTAGGGAAGAGAAGCCCTGAATTGTCTCTGGCCACCTGCACGTGTATTTCAACAACAAACAGGCACGTGTATTGTCCTCATTCTCTAGCTTTCCTTCACAAAAATGTGAGAATAACGTAAATATAAAAGTAACCTAGTCTGAGCTGAAGCAGCAGGTACGTATGGGAGGTTTTGCTTCCATGCAAATTTATGTGAAAGATAACACAGCCCTCAAAATAGTAGCAGCAGAGAAGAGCGCTAGACGTTTAGACAGGATTTGAGTGTCCCCGGTGGTTTCAGAGGATTCACTTGTGTTTCAAACTATAAATAAACTTGCCGACTGAATCACTCCTCCAACTACTTGCTGTAAAGGTTGCAATAGGCACCCGTGCCGGCATGTGGGTGCTCTGCATCACTGCATCTGCTGGCTAGAGGAATGGTGAGATCTGATGCATCCTTCTGTCCCTGCATCTGCCAAAAGGTGTTTCTCACAGGCTTTGTAATGTATTTTGGAGGTCTGGAGCCCGTGCAAACTTGTAAGTGCCTGGAGGATAATAGTATAACTAGTGTCGTGAGGTGCACACAGCTCTGTGCTGTGATTCCCAAGTTCTTCAACTGACTTATTAAAAATTATCTTTACTTTTGCATTATTCTCTCATTAGAGTTGCTTTGCAAGTGACATTGGAGATCAAAATAAGAAAAAACACATGAGAAATTCACAGTATTTACATCAAAAAGTTTGTGATGGAAATGTACAGTAGTATCGAGCTGTAACTCTTTAAGGAAAAAGATTAGAAGCAGGAAAGTTCAGAAATAGCAGCAAGGAAGTAAGCAGGCAAGCAAAAAGGCTTTAGAAAAGAGGGTGGAGGTGAAAAGAGGCTGTTTGGGATGACAGCGTGCTGCTCCATGAATTAACACTCAGATCTTTCTGTCTGTCTCAGGTGGAAAGTCCAGCACCCTCGCTCCTTTTCACCAGTGAAAACTACCCAAGACCTCACTCCGAGCTGATAGCTCTGCCATGCGTCCGTGGGTGGTATCTTGGCCAGGCTTGTTTGCGTCAGTAACTTGGTTAGCGGTGGCGTCACGTTCCTCAAGGGAAATTATAGCTTTGGTATACTTACTTATAGATTTGGTATAAACCTACGTGTATCATGCACTCCACTGGACGCGTTTTATCAGAATAAAAAATGAAATCAGGAAATGGGAGAATGAAATTGCTTTATTCTAGTATTTAACTTATCTAGTATTTAGCTTATCTGTGGTTAACGTGGCGGTGACCATTCTGTTTTAATTATGCTTACGGNCTGGCCAGGCTTGTTCGCGTCAGTAACTTGGTTAGTGGTGGCGTCACGTTCCTCAAGGGAAATTATAGCTTTGGTATACTTACTTATAGATTTGGTATAAACCTACGTGTATCATGCACTCCACTGGACGCGTTTTATCAGAATAAAAAATGAAATCAGGAAATGGGAGAATGAAATTGCTTTATTCTAGTATTTAACTTATCTAGTATTTAGCTTATCTGTGGTTAACGTGGCGGTGACCATTCTGTTTTAATTATGCTTACGGTGGGCGACTTGGAATAATTTACCCATAAGAAAAGTTGCTTCCTCACCCCAGGGAGTTAGCAGTTGACTTTTGAGGTAATGATAAAGATAACCTTTAGCTAGCTAGAGACTACAGGGTATCTCAGTAACGGCAGTGGGCAAGGTGTGCTGGCCTGAATCCAGCTACTGCTGAGAAGTAAACTAGGCTTTAAATGTCTGCCGGACAGTAACCAGAGATGGCACTGTCTGCAGATGCTTAACTGTACTTGTGTAACATCCCTTTTGGATTCGGTGTGGAAGGGAGCAGAGATAGGGGAGAAAGTGAGAAGACAGGCAGGTAAAAGCATATCAAAATGAACAAAGCGGTTGTCTTGCAGGATGGAAGCGCCAAGTGAGGAAGAGCAGGAGTTGAAGAAAGAAATCATTTTAGTGACATAGGGGAAGCAGAGAGAAAACAAATCAAAAAGGGAGAATCGATGTACACCCTCCATATAACAGACTTGTATTTTAATATGTACTTTAGATTGCTCCACCACATTCGGTGGTCTCCTGTGAAACCGTCATCCTCAAAAAACCCATTTTTCTTCCAGCTTTCTCATTTTGTTCCCACAGGAAAACCAGTAGCGGAGTCTCAGAGGATAGGTGAGGGATAAAATGACCAGCTGAGAGCTTTTCTTCTGTGTGAGGTGGGTTTTTTTTTTTTTGGTTGGATTCTTTTGGTGTGTGGGGTTGGCTGGGTTTTTTTGATTTTTGGGTTTTTTTTAAATGATCTGTCAAAAGAGTACGGTATTGGTTACTGCTCACACAGTAGATGGATCAAAAGTAGCGCGTAGGTTCCTTTCGCAGCAGTCCCCTAACGTCTTTGGGTAATGCTTCCAGAGCACGGTTTTGTTCCTCAGAAATAATAAAGGGGTTTTATAAAGAGGTAGTGATTTCTTGATAAGGAAATTGCCGTTTTAGAAAGCGACTGTAATCATGGGAGCTTTAATAGTGGCAGCTCTCCTGGCTGTTAGCAGAGAAAAATAACGACAGCAGCATTGGTGGGATGAAGAAGGAAACTTCTTCACTGAGCCCTATTCCTGCATCCTTTTAAGCATGCATTACAGGGTACTCTGAGAGACAGAAAACAGCAGCAGTGGGAACTCAGTGCGGATTCCAAATAATAATTTATCTCCATCTGTAAGAGAGCTTTCACAGGCATTAGAGACAGAGAGGCACTCATTAAACTCTAGATGATGCCTAGGTTTTCTGCTGTTCAGATACATCTATCTTGTGTTCAGTAGAATGGGTTGAAAAATTTTTGAATTAGTCATTCAGAAAGCTCTTTCATCAAGAGGCGATATAGGCCTGAACTTTATTTTAAAAGTCAGCTTGTTATGTTTCAGTTGTTAAGAAGCTGCAAATGAGCTATTGTTTGAATACAGCCAGTGAGCAGTTGCGTGGTTTTTTAAGACGTTGTTTAGTAATCGTTTCTATAGGAGCTCTTAATCAGCTCCATGCAAATAGCGAAAATAGTGTCTGCATGTAGTCTTACAATTAATTGTATTGGTAGTACCTAGGCAATGTATGATACTCATTAGCAATATAATGAACATGTTATATTCATAAACATCTAGAAGCTGAACAAATTAGTAAAAGCTGAAAAAGATCCGATGAATGGTATGGTAATGATGTTTTTATATTATCTAATGGCCAAGTGATGACTTTAAGAGAACCTGAAGATCTCCTGAGTTCCTAATTGACAATTACAGATTGCTACTAACAAGATAAGCATGATATGAACACAAAATGAATTGATGGGGACACGCAAAATCTGTGCCATGCAGAAGGGCACCAGTAGGACGCTGCAGTGAGTCGAAAAAGTACGTCTCATTGTTCTTATTTCTGCTCTTTTCGGTTTAGTTCTGGTTTGGGTTTTTTTTTTTTTAAATATATGGCAATTCTTTTATCCTTTCTATGTTGTATTTAATCTCACTGTATCAGTGTTCCAGCTGCTTTAAACAGAGAACGTTCCTGTGACCTGTCTCGGAGAGAACATGTTACAAATTTTTTAAGCCTTTGTTATTATAAAATTTACGGTTAAATACCTGACATATGGAGATAACCTGCACACAGTTTAGTCTGGTATCAGGGTTTTTTGTTGCTGGCGCTTTTTTTCGCTCGTTGTCGGCATGCAGTAAGCCGTACAAGAGCAAAATTTTGCGTAGTCATGCTGATCCTCTTAATGTTCCCAGTACAGAAGAATATTGCAAAGAAATAAAACCTAAAAATCGCTGAATGTATGAATGTACGAAATAAAAGCTGTTGCAAAGATGTTCTAATGGTCTAGAAGTCTGATCAAATTTTCTTTAGACGCAACACAACTGCATATTTTTTTAATTATGTTTCGGTTGTACGTATAAAACCAATCCTTCAAACTTGAAATGACTGCTGCTTTTGATTCATCGCATAGTGGCACGTTTTAATTCTCCAAGAAGGTTAATAACTTCATGCATTCATTGTTTAAGTAATTCCTTAAATCCTGAATACTTACATGAGCAACTTTACTGGCTTATGCTTTCTTTTATTGAAATATATTACAGGAAATACCTTAGAGCCTAGTTCATTAAGTTTCATCATAAAAAGCTATATGCCTCAGAAAGAAAGAATGCTAATCTGTAATACTTGTTTTTAATCAGATATCTCAATTCTTTATTTGAAAAATTGCAGCCACTATCTCTCAACCTCATTAAAAGCACCAATAGGTTCCCCATTCTGCTGCTACGTCCCTTCCTCAAGGATCAGAGTAATACCAAGATTAAAATAAAGCTAATTAAGAAAATGTTGATGCATTGGTATTTCCACCTCAAGTTAAGATAATGTGGAATGTTGAATGTTTGCTGTGAAATTATATGCACAGGAACATTTTCAAACCAGTGTCCTCCAGATGTGCAGTTGTGAGAAGCTGCAGCACCTCCCAGCGGTTATGCAACTTTGAGGATGTTTTTAGGATAATCAGACACCTACAATGCTATTCATAGTCTGGGTAAAACAAAAATCCCTGGAATTTCTGAGAATTAGATTTTTTTTTTAAATTTATTTTGAGTATACAAAGACAGAACTGTATAAAGATAGAGCTGGACTCCACTGGAGCTGCATAGGTGGTTGTGAAATGCGATGTCGTGTAAAAGAGGTCCTGTGGGTTCGTAGTGAATATAGTTGCTGTACGTCTTGGTGGTTAGGTTTGCTTCTTTTGCTATAGCAAAAGTTGGTTTAGTACAATTCTTTCACTGATGATGCTAGGTGATCTGAGTTAAAATCTATTGATTTTCCACAAAGTCCGTTTTAGGAAGTTATCTTACATGGTGTTTTTAGATATGTTTGCTTATAATTTCATTGCTGTATGTATAAGCTACCGCTCATCCTGCTGACATCTGTTAAAGACCATGTAAAGCTGTGAAAAGGTTCAAAAGAGATCTCCGAGAGCCCTGGAAGAAAACTGAAGAGAACGAATTAAGGGTTTTTAAAAGCTAAATTCTTTAGGATTTATGTCAGCTTGTTGCCTACACACACCATTGATACTTCATCTAAACTGTCTGCTGACTTCATATTTGAGAGCTTATGCCATTAAATTATCGAGGTCAAATGGTGCATATTCAGGAGATTTGAAGACATTTTCACAGTTAAAAAAAACCCAAGAAAGAACAGCTTAACATCTGTTTTAAAACTGCTAAACCTGTAGAAATTCCTGAAGCATAAAATGAAAAACATAGGTGCTTGCTATGCTTGCTCTGCATCTAAGGGAAACTTTGTGATGGATACAAAGTTAGACGTTACCAGGGCTCCTCCCAAAACACTAATTCAAAACAGGCAGAGCGCTGGACAGCAAATGCTATTCGCACAGCAGTGTATGTGCTCCCCGGGAAGCTCTTGCTGTCCTGCAGAAGAAAATAAACATGGGAATTTCTAAAATGCAGATTGCCTTGCAAAGGCACACCCGCCCTGCTCCTGTTTTCCGATGAGGAAAGGAAGGAAGATGGTATTTTGAAAAGTTTCTTCTCCACCTCTTTGTTCTGCGTGTGACGTTTTCAGTTAAAATGGGTTGAAAAGTGGCCCTTCTTGCCCGCGGGTGAGCGTCGTCAGAAAAGTGCTAGAAATCATAAAGGATACGATGAGAAAAGATTTGGGCGTTTCTGTCCAAAAAGTTGCATGACCAGCTACGCTTTTGTTCCTTACCATGGCTGAAACATCTCCGTTTTTATTTGTCTGGCACAGAAAGTCAGAAACCTCTCTCTTTGAACGGGGAGTAGAGGCTCGGTATCCTGTGAGGGCAGCCTGCGGAGGAGAAGAAAACAAGGCGAAAACCTCAAAAGCAATAGCAGGAAGAGGAAATGGCTTTGTCGGAGCCCAGCAGCAGAAGCAGCAGCACAGGTAACTGTCTTAGAGAATTTCAGCCTCAGTTTCTTGCTAGATCCACATTTATCCTGAGCCTGAAGGCTTTAGGCTTTGAGAGAAAGTTCCAAAAACTAGCAAGCATACTGCGTACTGCATGCTTTCACATGGAGGAGGGAAAGAGCAAGTTAAGAGAGAAATTAAAATAGGTTTTTGATTGCCGTTTCCTCGACCAAGAGAATATTGAAAGGTCCAAATTGAATGTTTTTTGGGGAAAAAAAACGTAGCGGGAATTTCTATTGCTGCATTCTCTCTGAAAAATCCAGTATGGATTGAGGAAATAATCAGGAAGATAAAATACTTGCCAGGTTTAGAGAGACAGCTCGAGTTAGACAGACATCGCATACAGATGTTATGGCAAGACATTTATTAGAAGAAAACAAAGATTCAGCAACATGGTTACATATGTGAGTAAGAAAACTGTACTGGAAAGCACTGACAAAGGATGGGACAGAGGAAAAAATAATATCGCTCATCTCATAAAAAGGCATGTTATAAAAACAGTGCTGAAGTCAAAGAATGAGAAGGGGAAGGAGGAAGAGAAAATCTGTGGAAGACACAGTGAACCGCGAGGCCGGAGCTCTTGGCGGTGCCGATGGAAGGCGCTAAGCTATCTCCATGTTATCCCTACAAAGAAGACACTCGTAGGAGGATCAGGACACGCTCATGCTTTCTGGAGGACGTGGGAAATGGGAGCTTAGCGCTGGTGCAGCACTGTGCCATCACGGGCAGGTCCGCTAGGGGGGATGTGACGGTATCAGCGGGTGGTCTGCGCGGAGGGACTCGTGATCCCCTGAAACGGTGCTCCATTCGCTTCATAATTTTTCAGTAGGCTTGAAATATGCCTTCACAATCCAGGTGCCAAGAGTTCTGTGGTATTTTTCCTGTCATTTCCAGAACTGATGCTGAAAATACTCTGATTACCAGCCTTTTCAGGGAAACCATATTTTGCAGCTGCACTGGGAAGACGTTTGAGGGAATATGCTAAGATTTGGGGCGATTTCACACTGCCAAAAAGTATGTTTAAGTTCATGCTAATATATTTTGTTTTTACTGTAACACTTTTTATTTATCTTAACCTCAAACTTCTCAAAGAAATTTGAGGAAACAACGGAGCCAGCGAAGGGAGGGAACAGTATACACCTTTTTTTTTTTTTAATTTTTTGTTGTTTGAGCCTCTTAGGTGCACATGACTTTTTTTTTTTTTTCCCAAAAGTAATCTTCTAGTAAAGATAGGCCTGAGCATCCAGCACATGCCAGCACAGTCAAAAACTGTGATTTCCTTCCCTACAGGACGCTGAGGCCAGGCAGGCACGCAGGCAAAGTCCCAGGTGTTTTGTTTCGGAACACTGAGGAAATTCAGACAGCTTTACTCCCTGGTTTTGACAAAAGCAAATGAGGAAATACAAAATTTTCTATTACAAAAGCCCTTTATTTACAGTCGCCTCTGTTACTGAATTTGCCTGACTCAATACAACTGCACAATCGCAGTAAATTTTGTGAGGCATACTTAGGTTTTTGAGGGGATTTATTAATAATTGTCATAAAGGAGTCTCTTTGGACAGCATTAATCGATCTTCAGTTTCTCGTGTAGAAAATACTGGATTTACTCAAGGTGAAATAGTTATTTTTCTCTTTCTGTTTGCCAGTTTCAGTAGTTTTGGCAGAGAATATACTTAAAACGTTCAGAGATGTCTCTAAGTTTCTTTTTGAAAGAGGTTATTTTAGGAACTGTTGGGTTCAACGATGTTGGCGCTTCTGGTTTTTTTATTGCAAAATTTCAGGCTTATAAGCTTCAGGGTACATAGTATTTATGGCAGGTTCTTACCTGCGTAAATATGTAGGCAGTAAGAAATATTCATTAATCCGCTTTTGTTTAACGCTTATGAGTATTTACACTTAAATGTATTTTTTCTTCTGAACTAGGGAGTAGAAAGAATCATGTCTGACAGAGAGGAACATCGCTCACAATACAGCAGCTTTCAGCAAGCAAAAAAAATCAGCGTATGCTGAATTTCAGGTATTGGTCTAGCTCCTTGAGTTTCTATAGGATTCAGTGGCTGTCTGCCTTAAAGCACATCAGTTACTTCTTAGTATTTTATCTGTATTGTATAATGCAGTATAGGAGTACTACATCTCTCTGAAGATCAGAGGAAAACTCTGGAAACGGGAGAAATAACAGAGGGATGTCAGAATAAGCACTTAACCAGTCCTATATTGTTAGTTTAGATTATTTTGTGACCACTTCTGAAGGAAATAGATGAGAATGTTATAAATTACATATGAACAGAAAAGAAAATCTCTTCTCAACAAATGGATTTCTTAAAATAAATCCTCTAGTAAGCCTCTAGTCCTGGATGATTGTTTTTGTAGTATTTTAATTCTTACGCTTTAAGGACTCAAGGTTCATTGTTTGTTTAAGTAGAAAGGCTGACCATTGCAATTAATGCTGTCTGTAAAAATGTTGTGATTTATTGCTTTCTATTTATTAATAAAATGCATTCCAACTATTTGAATTTCGATACAACAGCGTATTACATTGATTTGAAGTACCGTACCTTAGAAATAATGTATACATACAAAGACCTGCTGCCATTTAAACAGCACATCAGGAAGGAGCTTGACAGCACGTGAAGAAAATGTTTAGTGATGCACCATTTTCAGGTAAGAAATAGGTTCGGGATGGTGGTACAAAAGCGCATGCGTGTCTTTTTCGTGATGAAATCCAGCACAGAAGAAACTCTCCGGCACCCATTTTGGGACTACCCTGCATGTGAGGGTTTGCCAAACTGCACCTTTGGAAAGGGTGGTGATTTTTCCTTCTACTCCTGTCTTAGATCCTCTTTGCTTCTAGCTCATCACTAGAACATTGAGTTTGCTCCAGCAGATGAGAAAAAGAAACGGAATTGTTCCTACTAACTTAAGGCAATGTATTTTACTAGTTACCCATTTATAGTTACGTAGAGGTAAGTAATGGCTTATGAATGCTGGAGGGTAGTTAGTTCAGGAGCTATATTCATGTCAGAAACCTGACATAAATAGCCTGAATTTACCAATTATCCCCCTTCACTATGAATAATGTAACGAAACTTACATTAAATGTAAGTAAATATACTTGAATTCATGCACCTGGTGTGCTTTTAACAACTGTTATTTCTTTCAAATAAAAAAATAAGCCTTTCCTCTTCATCAGTCTAATTCAGTATATTACATTATTACTAATGGGTACAGAATTCTTGCTGAAAATATTTAACTTCAGGGTCTGTAGGGAATTTAGGGTTTGTTATTTTGATACTATGGTAAAAAATTACAGTCTTTCCTTCAAAAAAGGAAAAAAAAAAGTACGTCTTTCTGGGCTGCATGTGGAGAGGTTTCCATTTTGGCAGTTGTGGGGGCAGACGCTTGGCTCCTGTGCTCTGCAAACGTGTCAGCAGCTGAGTATGTTTGAATCAATAAAAAAGCTGCAGAGAATTATCTGTCTGTAATACAATTATATATATTTATGACTGTAAAATTATCCTTTGAAAAAGGATGGATGTAGGGGGCTAGGTTTATATTGATATTTGCTCATGGTATTACCATAAGCAAATTTCCACTTAGTTGGCAAACTTTATTGCTGTGGAAATTACTGCAGTTATTTTGTTTTCTTGGTAACTAGTTTGCTGGGTGGGAGCGCTTGCTTGAACTTTAAAGAAGCCCCACTGTTTTTGCTTTGCATTTGTACTTTGTCCTATGGATAAGTCCTACACACGAGCTTTTGAAAATGTAAGCTCCTAAACTTTTGCATTGGTAAATCCTGATTTATGATGACACAAGGGCAGGATGTTGCTTCTCCCTCTGCTGTCAATAACATTGTAAGATTATTGCAAGGGAGGACCTGGGCACAGGAGCTCATCAGCCTAGCAGGGAACAGGACAGCCCAGCGTACAAAGAACAGCCAGCAACGGACTTCCTTAAAAGCCCGATTAAAAAAAAAAGGAATTTTCCAGCATCATGGGCAATAGCAATAGCATGGGCACTGAGAGTACCTGCGTGAGGTCAAGCCCAGGGCTGCTGTGTAATGCATGCTTTAGATACCAGCTGAGTGACTTCAGGGCACCTGCTAGAAACTTTGTAGGTCCACTGTGAGGACAAAGGTAGTAGGAAGCAATTTTATTCTAAATACAGTTTCAGTAAGTGATTCAAGTGTGTAATGCAGGGAATCTGCATTATACAAGGAGCTTGGCAAGCCCACCTGCCGGGCGGCTTGCTTGCCTAACGTATGTTTTTTCCTTCTACTCCAGTGGATACTCTGCGATATAAACAAAGGGTAGTATGTCCCTGAAACTGTGTCTGAGCAGAGGAGAACACAAAGAATAGCAATGATGGCTACTGTATGAAAGATGATTAAAGCAATTACTAACACATTCTGTGCTTAATGAATATTTTAATGTAAGTATCTACCAGTGATTCTCCTAGACAGTGGCACCCCAAAACGGTGTCAAGCACCTCTTCTTTTGTGACATTTGATCTCATTATTTATTTCACTTTTGAAAATAAGCTGTTTATTTTGCTGCTTAAAGAAAATAAAAGAGTTTAATAAAAAGCTGGGGGGTGAATAGCAGTGGCTACCTCTTTTGAAGAAAGAGCTATTGAAACTGGGTATTAGGCAAAACCCCTCTTAGCAATAAGGGCAGGTAGATCAATTTTTAAAAGGCTGGCAGTGAACACTCCATCTCTTTAAATCTTGAAAGCCGGGTCTGCATACCTTAGCTGAACAGATATTCTACTTTAGCCTGAAAGTTTTTAGATTCCATGTAAGAATTACTGCATGACATTTTCTGGCCTCTGTTGTATGGAAGGTCAAATCTGTCGATCACACTGATCCCTTTGGGTGTTAAAATCTTTGAATCTATTGCAAAGAAGCTAGCTGTCGATTAACTTTTGTGCTTGGAGTACAGATCTTCAGTTGAGAACCTCACAAGCCTGTGCTGATTTACCTTCAAATCCTGGAAGAAGCTGAGAATGAGGTTTAGTTGCTTCCTAACCGCATGGGACTATTTTTCATTTATTTCATATTTTTTCATTACAACTTCTGGGTACGTAGCTTTTGTCTTAATTATTTGCTGTAAGACTTTTAGTCCTGTGTCCTTTCAGCTTACAAGATAGCGGACAAGGCATGTGGACATTCATGCTCAACTCATCCCTAAGTATTACGATTAAAAACAGATACAGTTATTTTGTTTATTTGCCTTTTTAATCTACATGGGGTACTACTATTCTTGCTAGTTGTTTTTTTTCCCTTGTGGGGTTTTGTTTGTTTTCTAGTGCCTTTAATATAGCCCGCTTTATATAGTGTTGAACCCCTTCTTTGTCCATTAGCGATAGCGCAGCTCCTGATGAATTGGGTTGAGCTTGCTGATTCAGCTGGCAGAAGGAAGAGAGGATTCATGTTTGGCAGCAGCATGGAGTTATGTTGACTTAAGATGTGAATGACTTGACTATTTGTCATCTGTTGTTTATTCTCTTGTCCTCTGCTGAAAGAGGAGATCTTGCTGTGGACGGCTCGACTGGTGTCTTTTAATGTTTGTGTCACTGTGTATTTATGGAGTTGTTTTGCATTTTGAGTGGAAGGTAGTGAGGTTTATGCAGTGATCCTTGAAGATGTTGTGTCTTCAGATAGGAGAAGATTTTCACAGGAGAGGAAAGAGGTGATAGTGTTTACTGCCAGCTTCACCTGGGAGTCCTTGGTACAAGCCACGGCCCCAGTTTCTGGAGTAACTGCCTAACAAGGATCCACAGCGCAAACATCTGCTCTTAAACTGCACGGGAAGTAGATGTGGGGAAAGGAGAAAGAATCCCAAGTGGTCAAAAATAGCTTGACAGAAGAGGAAAAACTGCAACCTACACAGTATACGTAAGCGCCTGGGTAATGTTTACTCTCTGGAGCAAGGGAAACTATATTCATGGCCATGAGACCAAATTCAGGTCTTATGACAAACGTTGCTCTGCTGTTTTACTGGTCATACATGATGATAATATATACCAAGTCATTACAGGCCAGTGAATTATATACACAAACATCCTTGCAAACACCCCAGTGTTATAGTTAAGAATGAAGAATTTAATTTTTTTTGCACAGATATTTTGTGAGAAACAGGTCAGCCCACAACACCAAACCGGTAACAGATTACTTCAGAGCATAAGGTAAGAGTGAAACTTCTCTTTTGGTTGAAAGTACAAACCAAGATAAATAGCGTGTTACCTTCTGGGTCAACTGCCTGTGTAGACTTCTGTCGGGATTGTTTATGCATACTGTGCGATTGAGGATCACGTAGCTCTTTTTTTTTTGTTTTCTTTCTAAACCTTTCTGTTCAAGATAAACTGTAGTGAAATGGGGGAGAGTTTTGATTGCTGTAATCATATCTACCACACTTAAACATTCTGAAGTGTTCTTAATCTCCTAATTTTCAGCTATCAGTAGCGTTTATGACCCACTTTGCTCACTCTTGAAATCACAGCTTCTGAAACAGAGAGCCGTAAGAGGTTGTCAGCAGCCTTTCAAGCTGTGAACTCCTGTTATGCAGCATCTCTAACTTTTTTTGCTTCTTCCTTTGGGGAAGAAGAAGAAGAGAGGAAGCCATTTTGGATCACGACTGCTCCTTGTTCTTTCCCGACTATTCTTATTCAAAGAGGTGTTAAAATTTTTCAGGATAACATTAAAAAAAAACCCTAGAAAATTATTAGGCTGATTCCTTCTTTAGTTTAATGGACACTAACTATTAATTGCCTTTGAAAAACCTACCCTAAACTATTAAATGGCTTTTCTTCTCTCCTCCTTTCTCGAGTTCTTTATCGACAAATTTAATTAAACTGACCACAAAAGAACCCAGAAGTAGGAATACAAAAGACATTGGATTTTTTGGACAGATATGAACACGCTAATGAGCCTTCAAATCAGCCACGTTAAAATATGAAGTCTTTAGTACACATCTTTATTGCTTTTTATTAAAACTACGAAATTAGAAAAATACAAAATGTCAAAGAACGGATAATAAAGCTTTCAGCATATTGAAACAATATTGGTAAATCTTACTGAAGTGCTGTATATAAAAAAGAAATACAGTGCTGACACTATAATGAGAATCTGTATTGTTGACTCTGCCTGTAGTTGTGGGAACAAGGCAATTTATACTATTTTCTACAGCTATTTAAATTGTTCCTTTTATGTTGTATGGTTTTGTGCTAGCACTTTTTTTTTTTAAGCTCTGTTTGTGCAGGTCTGCTTTCTCCTCGTTTCTTATTTCAGTGCTGAGGATCATCTGAGTCAAAGCCATTAACTTTCACGTGATTTTCAATCAAGACCTTTGCAAAATGGCCAATTTCACAATGGCTTTAATGGAGAATATAGATTGCTTCATATTTGATTTAGGCCTCCCCCATGCTTGCTTTCTTTTTCCTCCCCTCAGTTTATAAAGCTTTGCATGATTTTTTCTCAGTCTTTGACTAGTATGAGCATGTAACGTGGACAATTGTTCTGCCTCTAATTATTTTTAAACTGCACTGAAAATCATGAATGTTATTTCTAGTGATGTGCCTGCAGTTGATATCCTGAAAATTGAAACATTCGGTGGGAAATCCTGGCTCCACTGGAGTTAAGGAAAAATCCCCGAGTGAACATTTTTTCCTATATATCTAGGCATGATGGTCTAAGTCTAATTAAACATTAGATCCCGATTTGTCTCCAGCTCATCTTTAATAGAAATATTGATAATCTTTAATAGAAATAGTGACTGTAGCTGTTACAGCTGGTATTTTACAAACTGTTAGTTTACTTTTTCAAGGCAGATTCTCCTACATGGGGTTTTCTTCCGAGTCAGTTTAATGGAAGGGAAAGCAACAGTCCTGTTCAGCGATCTTATTCAAAGAATTGGGATGCCAAGTCCTTTTTCACTGATGTCAGAGCCAGTATCTGCTGAGGCAATAACAGCACCTGAAGCCAGGAGAGGTTTATAGAGCCTGGGTTCCCTTAAAAGCATTTCTAGGTGTTATTACTGTTTTTTATTATTGCGTGCGTTTTAAAAATATGCTTTTCTGTGGTATCCAGGCACTGGAGTATTACCTATATTTATCTAACTACTAAACTAACAGTATACTATATATGAGCAAGTGACAATATGGTTTTCATGGATGAGGTGGGTTTTTACTGCAGAAGAGGTAATTTCTACTTGCTTGACTTACAGGTGTTGTCACTGCCTGAAAGGAGGAATACACAGAATAAAAAGGCGGTGAAGAGGCTGTATAGATACGATTTTTCTTCAGAAATCATTTTGTTGTTCTTTTCGTCTGGAAGGAAGTGTCACTCTTTTCAAACACATAATCTAAAAGCATCTCGAAAAATTAAGGTAATGGACTCAAGAAAGAGGGCTTTTTTCAAACACTTAGCCTGAATACGACAAATACTTCTGACTGCACCATTGAGGCCCTATGTAAAAACATAAACCCTATTTAATTTGTGTCATAGCTTTGCCCTCAGATTACGATGTCCAAGGAGTTCCTAACACAGTAATGGGCAGCGCTGGTGACGGGAGAGATCTGTTTCACCTGTCGTGAGTTCTTTGAATATAGTATTTGTGTGTCATTTATAACAGTACGTTTTTTGCTCACTAACAGATGCGCCTCCCAGCTTCAGCAGATCACAATTACACTTTGCAGCCTACCCACACCTAAACACAAGAGTTTCCATGCCACGTAGATTCAAGAGAAGGGAAATAGAAATTATTGTCTAAATTAAAGAAGGTTAAAGAGAGAGAAAGAGAATTTAATATTGCCCAGGGCTCCCTCTTATTTTACATAAGGCTTCTTCCACAGCATTTTTTCATTACTTCTTTGTTTCATTTTGACCTCCTGTGTTTGTCAGTCACCTTCTGAATTTTGGCCTGAGAACGTGCTCAGAAGAAAGCCATGCTCAGAAGAATGGTGACTGGGGACACTCTCAGTATGAAAGTCCTCTTTCACTCACTTCCCAGTTCGTACCGCATGTCTTAAGAACACAATGATGACATTTATGTTTTTTTCAGACTTACACTGTTTCAAAAAGATGGCCAGCTTGGCTTCTCGGCCTTTCAGGAAGGTGGGTTGTTGGCTTTTGTTCATTTCCCCAGTGAAAATGTGATGTCACAAATGTATTCAGAGCATACACAAACCTGGAGAGAAAAGAGCAGATTTGTTTATTGAAAATCATCACCACGTTACCTTTAGCGGCAGGGAAAATGTAACGGCAGAAAATTATTCAAACCCCTTATGTTCTGACTGCAAAGTGAATTTGTATGAATACAGAGCACAGTAAGCAAATAGACTCACTAGACAGCATTTTTAGTCTTCTGCTGTTTTATTCAATTATTTTCATTTAATCCTGTTTCAAAGACAGAAGTCTCTCCAGGCTCTCAAAGTGAGCGTATAGACAATATGTGGATATCACGACTGTGTCTTAATATCCAGCTGCTGTTTGTGCGTAAATCGGGTATGGCTGCATGGCTGGAATACACTGAATGAACCTATTGCTTACTCAAAAGTATTTCTCAATACTTTCAGTCAATCGCCGTTTAATTTGGATAGTTGCTGATCCTTGCCATAGATCACTGGTAAGTCAGGAGAGCAGAGAGAAAGCAGTTTGAATTAATGGAAGTATGGAAGCTATGTGGAGGGGGGAGGCAAAGGGAGCTCACCATTTCTTCTCTGCCTTTACAGATCGAGTATTGGATGGATTGGGGTAATGAAAAGTCTGGATAGGTTTAGCATCCTTGAAAATGCTGGAAATGGAGTAATTGGATGACTGGTACAGGCTGCAGACAGGGCTCTTTCGTCATTGCCCTCAGTGAATGAAATTCTTTCCCTTCTACACTCAAATCTAACACAGACTTTTTGACTTCACCGTAGATGGTTTCACCTTTGAGCTACGAAGCAGCCTGAATGGTAAGGTTATGTATAATTGGGGCAATTCATTCAAGTCTCCTTTAAAAGCAATGCATTATGCATGCACAGATTTTAAAAAGGACAATTATAAAGATGTATCTTTTAAAAAGTGCTTTCGTAGCGAGTAAAACAAAATGATTTTTTTCATGCTCCTGTGTGGAGTGGGAGGCTACAAAGCGTGTGCATAGATTTCTGGAGATAGAATACAAAGGGGACGATAATAATAACCTTTTTCTGTCGCCAGAGAGTCTGCACAAAGATTCCATCAGCATTTTGCACAGTATGATAAAAAATGCATTAAATTCTGAACATAAATGGAGGTTCAAAGTGAAACAGAATCAAGCAGAATAAGGTACCCATAAAGAAAAGAAATAGCTAAATGATATTAAGGAAGCCAAGATAACTGCAAAATTAACAACACAATAGCTTATAGAGCCTGCTTCTGCTAACAAAAGATAGTCTTTACCACCTAGCATCTCCATTCAGTCCTGGAAAGAAAAGGTAATTACATTCTGGAATGAACAAAATAGTAAAAGCAGGGTTTTACGATAATAATTTAAAATTTGAAGTTAAGATACTTGAACTCTGACCTCTCAATAAAAAGAGAGACTTCCCGTCTCCGCCGACATCACAATGTTGAATGATGCCAAAGGCAGTCTGAAGTTGAGAATACGTCCCTGACTACATTTCTTGATTTATTATCGTCCTCACATTGATGGCTTGACGGGTATTCTTGGGGGAGGCATTTGCAGGCTGCCTTGATGTGGGCAGAGCCCTTTGGGGCGTGGTTGCACGAAGCGAGCGATCAGGATATGGTACATCCGTGCGATGGCATCACCTGCCAGAAAAGGCACGAAGGGATTTCCTGGAAAGCAGGATCCTTTCTGGAAAGACTCCCCTACCCCTTGCTGAAAATAAAATTTGGAAGGTTTCTGCAAGTGCTGTGGCAGGACGTAACCACAGAGTTGACATCATCTCTCAGACCCAGAGGTGTTCTGAAAGCTTTCAGCAGTAGGACACTGCATTTGCAGTTCATTGTGAGCTTCTTCCAGAGAGCAGAAGGTGATGGAGCCGTCACTGGTTTCAGTGTGAAAGCTCAATGCAAACAAATGTGTGCGCATTGCACTGTCAGCTCTTAAGTCACGAAAAGAAACTGGCCTGGGGGGCAGGCAGTGAAACGCAGGAAACACAGCTCTCTTCGACAGGGCAGTCCATTAGCTTGCACAAAGGTCTCCCAAAGGGAGAATCCGGAGCCTCCCATCCAGCAGCTCTGAAACTAAGCAAGAAAAATCCTTTATTACCAACGAGTGGAGAGACAGCTGTAAGAGATCTCTGCCACGACAGAAATCCCCTGTATTGAACTCACATCTGACCTTACTCCTCCCGTTGACTTAGAGGTCTGTCAATGGACTTGCTGAGTAGTTAGCACTGACGAAGTTGGTTTTCCTAAGACACCATCCATCTGTCAGGGTCAATAACCACAGGCTTAAAGCACCCACAGGTTGTAGGCTGCTCAGTCCAAAATGGAGTGGTGGCTTAAGTCTGCTTTGAGCTTAAAATATTCGTGAATTTCTAAAATCCCAAACTGGACAGTTTTGTGCTCAGCCACCACTTCCGTGTGGGAGCCATGTTCTGGAGACTTTCTCCCATGGAAGTCTCCTGCTTTGTGTCTGTGGTTGAAGCCAACTGACAAATATTTTGGGGTTGCTTTTTGTTATTTTGCCATTTACAGCTACACGGTCGTCTTCAAAAGCAAACGTCAGAGGCATGCATTAATTGGAAATACTTCAAAAACATGCGTCTTGGAGCTGTTCAAAAGCCGTAACAATGAAGAACAGGTGAAAAGAATTGCAGAAAAGGAGGTTAGGGAAGATGAGAACTATTTTAGCTTGGTTTTTTTTTTTTAGATTTGTTTCTGTTATCCACATCTTTTACATACGGAGAAGTTTTAAATCAAGTAAATTAAACCTTAACACAGTTCACCTTTGAACATGGTGCATAGGTAGAAATGGCTCCTGAGGTCGCTGTGCTTTTGAGCAGGCCAGCAAGGGCCAATGCAATTTTGTTTAAATTCCAATCCTGTTCTGGCAACACGTGCCCATCTGCTAACCCTCTAGCTGAGAGTTAGGTCTGCAGATGTAATGGAAAGATGCAGCTCCTGGCTTCTAGTATTATTTTTAGCCCATTCAGATGCCTGCAAGAGCTTTTCAACTGCCTGAAATAAGTTCTCCAACAACACGAGAAAATAGCTAACGAATGCAAGGGAAGGGGGGAAGGAGGCAGAGTAAAAGAAAGAGATGGGGGAAAAGGTAGTCAAAGGGAGAAGGAGGATAGAGACGAGAAAAGCAGAAGGCAACATGCGCTCGCTGAGTTTCGGGGAGGAGGCTCTGTTGCTGTTCATTTTGTTGTTGGAATATGGGGGGGGGGGGGGGTGGGG
>VZSC01013063.1:6194-23023 GCA_013398225.1 Steatornis caripensis
GGCAGGGGGGTTGGATTAGATGATCTCCAGAGCTGCCTTCCAACCCCTACCATTCTGTGATTCTGTGAAACATTAGGAAGAAAACAGACAGGATATTGCCTTGGTAGTATTGTGTAGAATATAAATGTATTTAAAGTCTCTGGAGAAAAGAAATAGAATGCCATGCAAAGATCTATCTGAGACTATAGAATTGGACACATAAGGAAGAGGGGCTTGTGGGTTGGGTTTTTTTAATGCCCTGCTGCCCCCCTACCCCCTCCCCAATTTTAATAGCATCATTCACAACATGGGATTTGGAGCTTACTGGAGATTTGAACCACTGAAGTGCTGGTTGGGAACAGAGTGCAGCAGGACCCTGACTGTGTGTTAAGTTGTATTTCTGAACATTTTTTAGTACAACAAGAACAGAAAACTACAATAAAGGAGGATTTTTAAAATTCAGTTCTAAGCAGTGGGTTCGCAAGTGCATGGAGAAGTCTAGAAACAGCTTACTAGGCAGCAGTTACGAAGAAGTGTTTTAAGAGTTATACAGAATCAGAAGTTGAACTTGTCTTAATAACACATTATCTTTCAAAAGAAAAATCAAAAACTGCATTGCAATGTACGCTCACTAGTATACTTACATACAAGACAAGGGAAGGAATTGTCCCTTCCTCTCAACACTGAGAAGGCTACTCCCTCCTTGGCACTGAGCAGCTTTCAGCTACCATGTGCTTGTTGTGGACCTTGTTCTTCAAGAAAATGTGGAACAATTGAGGTCAGAAGGATAATCAAACGTCCAGAATATTTGATGTAAGAAGCAATATTAATTGAATTGACATATTTTAGGTTCAAAAAGAAAAGATAGGGAAGGCAAAGAAGAAAGATGATACCTATTTTTTATTACATGAGACATTTCAGGAATAAAAGAAAAAAGACTGAATAATCAGTTTTCTGTGTCAGGGTGACTAGGACAGGAAGTAATAGAATAGAATTGCAGCAAAACAAGTCTGACATGAGTTAAACCATCCTAGTGATGAAGATCACCCATAATGGGGAAAAGATGATGTAGAAGGGTTATTGAGTTCTCATCACTGGGACATCTTTTACAATGGGCTAGCTATGTACCTACCAAGGATAACAGAAGTATAATATATGAGAAGGGATAAAACAACTGATTTTTTGAGGTTCTCTCTGGTTCTGACTCTAACGTTGCTTATTCCTAACCTTGAAGGTAATAATTTCCAGGAAATGAGGTTAATAAAGACAGGAAGAAATTTGTTCTGCACAAATAGAGAGACATAGTCCAGGCAAATTGCTTATTTTCTTCAACTTAAGTGTGCAATAAGATATATGGCTTTATTTAATGAAACTTCCAACAACCTTTCTACATACTAGTACTTCTAATATTCAATGACTGATATCCCTAAGTTTACAAGTTCACATTATTGGGATACTCTTTGTAGATCAAGTTTGGCATGTTCATACCTTTACAAAAGAAATACTTCATATTCATTTTAAGAATATTTAGTGCTGTATCTCCTTTGAGATTTGTAGCATCTTAGGTTTTCCATTAATTTTATTCACACACTTGGGCTTTCCTTTTTCACACAGAATTTTTCTTTTCCAAGCTGTAGTGCATAGTCTCCATTTGTCTTCTGCGTACTCATACCATATCTGTAAAATTTTTGGAGCGATGTAAAAAAATGCTCCTCTTGATAACATAAAATAAAATTAGGGAATGTTAGTTAATTATATCTTTCTTTGCCTGAGGAAGAAGGCTTTGGTTCATTTAGTCACGCCACACCTAACATCATCCATATTTGCCATAGTCAAATATGGGTGCTTGAGGAGAGATTACAGAGGCTAATATTTGTTCAGATTTGGATGGAGTGGGAAATCAATTTTATATTCTGTGAAATTTTTGAAATATTTCCAAAGTTTTCTACTATTTGTCAGGACAAAACCTAAATGTTTCTGATTTTTTTTTAAATTTTGCTCTGTTTTTCCACTTGGAAAAACATAAATCTGGACAGAGTGGTGGAAGAGAGGTGTGGAATATGTGATTCATTCTGTGATACACAAATTCAGGTCCCTGTGTACCTGTTCTTTTCTTCCTATCCAAGTGTCCTGACCAAAAGGCTATCAGATATTCAGAAGTGATTGTTTCTCTCATTCTTTATTGGAGGGAGGGGGAGGGATGTCGATGTTAAATAACTATTTCTAAATTAATGAATAATTAATTACAAATAAATAGTTTACAACAATTTGCAAGTGCAGCTTGACCCTCATTATCTTGCCTTCCTATTACGCAGCTTGACTGATCATTGTGTAGGTTCAGAAGACAAGCTAGCTCATTTTTTTCTGATATATATTCCAACTAGACACAAGATGTTTATGCTAAAGTCACTTTCCCACAAGCAAATGTTTTGATAAATAAGCAATTTCTGTCCACAAATAGTTTTGTCAAAAATGTATAACGAACTCTACTTAAGATATATCAGCAGACAATGCAGGAGCCATCCTTCCAACAGCTTCAGCAAAGCTATATTTATTTGTCAAAATTAAGAATATAGTTCAGACCCAGGGGCTCAGTCAATATGTGAAAGGAGTAAAGTAAGAGGTTTTCTGTTGTAGTTGTCTCTGTTGGCTTTCTAAAATTTTATTTAGCTACACCAAGATTTGGTTGTTGTATGTTTAGAAGTGCCTGGCTAGAAGGGACAAAGTGTAAATTCTAGATAGGTAATCTAACAAATAGCACATTTTTCCCTCTGTTTTTTCGTATCACAATACTAGAATTCAAAATACAGCATTTTAAGACAAATCTGAATTACCAGAACAAAATTATAATTTAGGTACTGCATTAAAAAATCTAATAAAGTAAAAAAAAAAAACACCAAACCCCAGATCCAAACCTCTCCCTCTTCAGTATTCAGTTTTTGTTACAATACCACATGTATCCAAATCTTCTTTGCTATATGTTTTCTGACCTCTTGTCCTGCCATTTTGTCGTTTCGAAACTTCCAGTGACTTTTCCAGTGACAGTTGAAATACATAGGCTTGGGTTTCTTCCAGGAAGCTGTATTGTTATAATTTTGTATGGCTGACATAAATATTTTTGATGGAATGAGTTACAGAAGCAATAGGCATTGCAATTTCTTCCTGAAGTACATAAAACATGCAAGTTAAAATGCTGCCAATTTTTCTGGCCTCTTCTGCCTATATAGATACACTGAAAAGGCATCTGCCAAAGAGTATCACATCCTTGGTTACTAGCAAATATTTTTATTGATATGTAAGTCATGTTAGAACTTCTGCTTTTACACTTTACGACGTGGCGATGCATAGCTACAGCAGCACATTCAGCGTGAGAGGAGCTTGTTCTGGAAAGCAGTGTTCTCCAGAAGGTTTTAAACATTGTTGTAGCAAATGCAGCAACCAGTGAAATGACAGCACAGAGCAATTTAAATAGCTGACATTTCATACTTGTACTCTGTTTAATATGAAATATAATGGTATTCTAGGAAATTTATAAGGCATCCCTGTATTTTTTATCAAAACTTTCAGGTTAATGGATTCTGCTGCCTTAAGTTTACTGTATAGACTACAAGACATTTACCTAATGGATGGGATAGGAATTCTGCTAAAAGTTAGTTGAAAAGTAGTGGGACCCGAGGCTGAATGATTCCATGTTGGGAGTTCTCTGAGCTGAGTAGCCTGCAGCAGTATTTTCTGTGCAGCCAACATTACCAGCAGAAACCTCTTGTTCAGGGACTGAATAAAAAAGCTTGGAGAAGTAAGCTGCTCTCATCTTCGCCTCTTACTTTCACAGGCAGGAGTGTAATCTAATTGTAAAACATATTTTTAAAGTAAATACTTTGCAATTTCGCTATGCATTTTTTAAACTTACGTTTAAACTGAGAATGTCTGAAGGTTCATGCACACAGGCATGTTACCTGAGTGATAGACTTTCTATGCTGAAAGTCTTTTTTCTTGTAAATTGCTCAGTAATTACATTTCAAAGCTGCATTGATTTCTTATATGTCAATAATTATTAGAGATTAAAAGTGTAATTCCTGTCAGCTAGGTGAGTATCTGAATTTGGAGCTCTTCTCAGAGATCGTTGTTTCAGACAGCCTTGGTTTTAGGATACTTTCTTTTTCTTTTAAAATGCTCTTACTGCTCTCTGTCTCTGTTTGGCTAGTGAATCCCTTTTCTCTTCATTGTCACTCCTCTACAGTGCTCTTTAGAAGTGATTCAGTGAGGCAGCACTGGCCCACTTGTACAAAATTCCCAGTGTACATTGAGAATTTATCCTACTTCTGCTACGTGTTGTAATTACAAGTTCCAATCAAAGTGCATCTTTCGAGTTACAAGTTTGTGGTATTGCTTTAGTAGAAATGCAAATGTTATGTATTTAACATGCAAATGAAGTGAAATAAATATAATGCATGAAGTCGGTATTCCATCTCAGAAGTAATTGTAATGTGTAATAAGAATTCAGCAGCCAGGTTTGACAAGAGAGAAGGCACAACAATTTTTATTTACTGCAAGAGCACTCGTGTCTGTCCGACCTCTCCTGGTTCTGGAGACTTTTAATGAAAATTTGGCACTCTGGTTTCTATATGTGACTACATATACAGCTGTATTACCTTTGCTTTATCTCACTGGCATAGTCGCAACCATCTTTACAATTCGATGCTTCTGCATGCAGTAGTGAGTACCTATTTGCGTTTAAGAACTACCGAATGGTTATATGTCAGAACAAATGTCTGCTGTCTAGCAAACAATGCTTTGCGAAAGTGCTAGAAATAGAATACTACTGCAATAATGCTATATTTTGTATACGTCTGAGCTTCTGGCACATTAGAAATTAGGAGAGGGCTGCACTGTACTAACTGTGCTCTAGAAGTACCAAAGGAGTTGTGCTCTGGGACTGGCTGTTGGAATGCCTTTGTACTGCTGGCCTCTAAAACGCACTGTGGCAGTGGTTTCCGTAGTTTACGTGTGCTTTCTGTAAGNATTAGGAGAGGGCTGCACTGTACTGACTGTGCTCTAGAAGTACCAAAGGAATTGTGCTCTGGGACTGGCTGTTGGAATGCCTTTGTACTGCTGGCCTCTAAAACGCACTGTGGCAGTGGTTTCCGTAGTTTACATGTGCTTTCTGTAAGCTGCATTTTCCTTTTCTCTGTTTTATACCTGACGTGAACAATTTTATTTGTGAATAATTGTTCCCCACTCTCCTTCTTAAAGCCTTTTTTTTTAGTTTTACAGATTTTTGTCATTGCTTTCTTTCTCTCTTTTTCTTTCTCTCTTTTTCTTTTCTAAATGTCAGAGACCTAGTTTATTTTGAGTGGCAAAGTTATTCCAACTTTCTCATCATCCTTTCAAGATTTCCATATCATAAGATGGGGTGAGCATAACTTCACACGTTATTTAAAATGTGGAATAACCTTGAATGCATAACAGCATGATTATATTAGTTTGATTCAACCTCTGCAATCTACATGACTTGTGATGTAGTACAAACGAGCTTATTAATTACTGACTAGTTAAATTTTGCAGCAAGGGTTTTTTTGTAAGCAAATGAATTAAAGCATTGCCATTGTGCTTGCGTACAGTTTTCTTCAAGGTTTAATTTGTAAATGAACCTAGGAACTACATTACTGTTTTTAGTTTATTGGTAATTGTAGTCTACCATTTACTGCAAGTTTTAGTTCAAATCAATCTGAAAACTCAGGGAAAATAATTGTAAATTCTAATCAGATTTGCTTTGATTTTTTTTTCTTTAAAGTTTTTAGATTTTCAGTTCTGTTCTTGTATCTCAACCTTGCTTTGTTAGAAACTCCTTTCAGGACAAATGATAGGCTACAGAACTCATCACTACCTCTGCCATCTTAGTCGAAAAGTCTCTAGTCACTGATCAAAGCAATGTTTCACTGTCTGATATTAGTGAATATATGGACAGCTCTCTTTTTTGGTACTTGGTATGTTTTAGAATAAATCACCAGGAGTAGGAAGAAGAAACAGGTCATAAAAATTGGGAAAGTGATACTTGTCTAATAAAGATTCTGTGAAATCTAAGTTACATGTATGACAAATATATTGAACAAAAAAATACAAATAGCTGAAATGCTCATCATCCAAAAGAACACAATCAGAGTAAAGGGAGCGGTCATTTTATAATAGCACAAGCAATAAATGACTTTTTACGTATATTTGTTTGTTAGGAGTAAACTTTAAAAAGCAATCTGCCGTTTCACAAGAGGTTAGTGAAACTATTTCATTATTGCAGTAAAGTAATTAGAAATTTCATAAGCAATCGAGCAGCCAAATTTTGCACCAGCTGTAAGCCAGTAAAACAAAAAGTGACAAGTGGACCAGCAAGTAATGAATTACAATAACCCAGGTGAGAAATAAAAGACAAACATATGAGTGCCTTGGCATCCCCAGGAGAGATAATATCTATAGGCTGGAAATGATCCTAGGACAGTAATAAAATGGTTTTGTAACATGATTAATATGGACATTGAAATCACACCTTGGCATAAAACCTACTTTTTTTGTGAAACCTGAGTGTTTTCCTGAGTGTACTCTTGTAAGAGAGCAATCTACAACCTAGAAATGAAATATAATCTCCATGCTTTGGAAACCTGATGAATAGGGTTTTCCTCTTCTCTTCTCTTCTCTTCTCTTCTCTTCTCTTCTCTTCTCTTCTCTTCTCTTCTCTTCTCTTCTCTTCTCTTCTCTTCTCTTCTCTTCTCTTCTCTTCTCTTCTCTTCTCTTCTCTTCTCTTCTCTTCTCTTCTCTTCTCTTCTCTTCTCTTCTCTTCTCTTCTCTTCTCTTCTCTTCTCTTCTCTTCTCTTCTCTTCTCTTCTCTTCTCTTCTCTTCTCTTCTCTTCTCTTCTCTTCTCTTCTCTTCTCTTCTCTTCTCTTCTCTTCTCTTCTCTTCTCTTCTCTTCTCTTCTCTTCTCTTCTCTTCTCTTCTCTTCTCTTCTCTTCTCTTCTCTTCTCTTCTCTTCTCTTCTCTTCTCTTCTCTTCTCTTCTCTTCTCTTCTCTTCTCTTCTCTTCTCTTCTCTTCTCTTCTCTTCTCTTCTCTTCTCTTCTCTTCTCTTCTCTTCTCTTCTCTTCTCTTCTCTTCTCTTCTCTTCTCTTCTCTTCTCTTCTCTTCTCTTCTCTTCTCTTCTCTTCTCTTCTCTTCTCTTCTCTTCTCTTCTCTTCTCTTCTCTTCTCTTCTCTTCTCTTCTCTTCTCTTCTCTTCTCTTCTCTTCTCTTCTCTTCTCTTCTCTTCTCTTCTCTTCTCTTCTCTTCTCTTCTCTTCTCTTCTCTTCTCTTCTCTTCTCTTCTCTTCTCTTCTCTTCTCTTCTCTTCTCTTCTCTTCTCTTCTCTTCTCTTCTCTTCTCTTCTCTTCTCTTCTCTTCTCTTCTCTTCTCTTCTCTTCCCTTCCNTCTCCTCTTTCTACATTTAGTTTAAGAAAATTGAATGATATCCAAACCTGTATTTTGCAGTACTGTTTGAAGAGTGTGGAGGTACAGATTCAGTGCCCCTAACCTCAGCTATGTACAATGCAGGTTGGACTGGAGTATGTGGCCATAGTCTATTGGTTAGTGTGCCATCCTCTCTGAACTTTGATCGATGCAAGATGCCTTACTTTGGGATGATTGAAATTAAATGAGATAAAGCCCACTCAGAGAATGTTTG
Organism: Steatornis caripensis; assembly: GCA_013398225.1. Taxonomy (NCBI): domain Eukaryota; kingdom Metazoa; phylum Chordata; class Aves; order Caprimulgiformes; family Steatornithidae; genus Steatornis; species Steatornis caripensis. The sequence goes on from VZSC01013063.1 coordinate 13,876, forward strand.
AGAGCAAGTAATAAATTTGTGTACTACTATGGCATATCATAAGCTGAAGCTAATCAGTCCAACAACACAATAAAAATGAATGATCTGTATGTGAGGGCAAAATAATAGTAATTTCTGGAAACACAATTTCTTTAAAATATCTATTTTCTACCTGAAATTTGTCCTCCAAGGCAATTATGACTGTCCAAAAACCTGGGCAGATAAGTACCACTATCTGATTATTCTTTTTAATTAAAATATCTTTCAAAAACCACTCTTGGCAAATATGTTTAGGAAATTCCCATTGACTTCATAGGTCAAGTCCTGGTCTTCCTGTGGGAAAAAAAAGTTTCACACACAGAAACCTTGAATGATATTAAGTGTCTCAATTTTCAAAGGAATTTAAAAGACTAAAAGAGCAAATTCATCCAATTGCAAGCCCTGAAAATGCAAAAGGAGTCTGAGTTTCTGAGCATCTTTGAGCATTTCTCTGGAGCTGTTCTAATGCAGGTAAGGAGCCCAGTATGTGAAGTGCAACAATATGTGTAACAACGGCATTACCCATTTCTCTGAATGTCTGAATGTTTTTCTTTCTGACAAGTATGTATGACTGTCTATATACATTTATGTGCATGTGTCTGCAATGCTTGAGCTAACATTCTGTAAATAATTTTGCAGTATCTATATAACTTACATCATTGAAATCATTACCAGGTAAAAAATACACTAACTACAGCATCTGCTTTGTTGATTTGTTAATACAGATCATACATTACAAGGAATGGCATCTATAATGGAGAGAAACAAAACCACAAAGACATATAGGTTGGGAGATGGGACACAAATAAAAAAGACAGAAGAAATGCCCTGGGCAACATGGAGTCAAGGAAGTACTAAATACTTAATCAAGCTTTAATGCATATGTCCTCTGGTTCAGCCTTTCGATGTTGCTCTTTTGGTGTAAGCTCAAATTTCTTTTTTTTTTCTGGTTGTATCATATGTTGATTTGGAACTGGTAGGCTTTCAAAAGAGCCTTCATTCTGAGGGTATAATCTTAGTCTCAAGTAGATAAATATTGCAGCGAGTTGTTAAGAATAAGTGTCATTCGGAAGACATAAAAATGTTACAAGGAGAACAAGAATGGAAATGTTTCTGCATGGCATCATTTGACATGCTCTAGCAAGAGAGGAACAACAGTGCTGGGATGGCATTCAAAAGCAAGTAAGCCACATCCTCAAAAGCCATGCATTTCATATGTGAAGCTTCTTCCTTTTGTACAAGTGCTGGACTCCTCCCTTAACTTCAGACTTGTCACCCTCTCCAATTTAGGTGTGAAATAACATAAATAGATTTTCTATTCCTGTATATCCACAAAAGTTAGTTTTAGTCATCCATTTAATTCACAGTGACTGAAATTCACTCATAGAGAGGGAGACCATAGGCTTGCATTGCCTAAAACCTCGATATGAGGGTGATTTGTAGTCAGACTGCTGATCAAAGGAAATGTCCACATGTTGTTAATACATAATGAAAGATTTCTTAATGATGTATATTTTCCATGGTTGATCCAGGACTGCTTCCACAAAGGCAAATTGTAACATGCACTCTTTACTTCAAATTCTGTCTTCCAATAGTCCTAAGAGGATGAATATGTTAATATGTTAATATAAACTTCTACATATTTTTAGTCTTGGAAATCTTTAACCTATATACTATGTACTTTATTTGTATTAAAATGAATATTATATTATGTGTATTTGTGTTGTATCTGTCCACACATTGTTTGGACATACTGAAAATGTAGATTATATTTACTACTTTGAGTCAAGGTCTGTTGTTTTCACACCAGCTCATTCCGTGATTTTGCATCAGCAGAAAACTGACCTTAAAATTCAGCGTTCAATTTCCCTTGCCTACCCTTCCTTGTATTGATATTGGAAAATATAAATACCAAGGTATGGTCTAGAATTGCTTTTCATCCAGACTGGTGATGGTGTCCAATTCCATAAGGGGGAAAAAAACATTTTGGAGTTACTGACTTAGAACACTTCATTCAGCTCTTTAAATGTCTCTTGCTTACTTCCCAAGAATAAGTTTGTTATATAATATATTTTTAATAAGTCGCTTCAGTAACTGTAGCTGAAGCTGTAACTACAGCTCTGGGCTGTAGCTCAGAGCAGCTAGTTTGCAAGTCCTGTTTGAGGGACAAAACCTGTACAAACTACTTAGAGGAGAACTTGTCATCGATAATGTATATTAAAAATACAATAAATTCAATTAAAATAAGGTGGTATGAGACCTGTTTAAACTTAGGAATTCTTGAGTTTTTTAAAAGCTTAAGCCTCATATACTAAATGTTGTTTTAAAAGGTGTGTCATTACTGTATGATTTTCATTTTCTGACATTAATTGATCCAGACTAACAGCCTTCTGCTGAATTTCAGTTTGAGAAACAGTGCTGCCTTTATTTATTAATTTACTACAAAACATCAAAAATGCCCAGTAGGCTACCAAAACCAATGATAAATCACACCTAGATTATAAAGTTGATTTCCTTGATCCCTACCTCCTCTCACCCACTTTTATTAAATTTTTGAATGAGTCTCAAAGTAGGAACTGCCTGGAACATTTCTATACGTACACACGTAAAGCATTCCACATTTCAGTGCATCCTCTGATCTCAGCTACAGACCTAGCCATGTTTCAGACATACCCAGACAGCATTTTGGGAAACAACAGGCAGAGTACTACCATCAAATATGCCATTTTGCTTTCATACCTCAGTTTTCAGTCCAAAAGAAGGACTACAGCTGCTGAAGAGAAAAAGAAAAAAAAAGGTTGACGTATCATATCCCCAAACAAGATTTTTAATCTAGATTTTCAGACCTCGAGGTAAAGGATTGTTTAAAAACTGCTGTAAAGAGATAGTCAATACAATGGCATAATAAGCAGATTTTTATTGGTCTGCGTGACAACTAGTAATCACCTTCTAGAATACCTTTCAGGTTAATTAAAAACTAAGGAATTAAAGGGTTAAAATAAGATGATTATGACAGATTTTGAGTCATGCATCCATCTGACTAGTTAATGATAATCCAAATCATTGAACTGAATTCTCACTGATGAATTTCTGAATATTCTAAGTGGTGATACAATTAACTGATAATAAAATGAGAAAGTCAGATAGAAAAGCAGAAGGAAGTTTTTATACAGGTGGCCATATCTCAAATTAGCTGTTATGTTTTCTAGTTCAGGTTTTAACTTGATTGGGGCAGCAGTACTACTTCTTTTTAGATGTGTTACTGAAAAATGATTAATTATACTTCTAACTAATACAGAATTCATACCTGTATACAGTTGAAAAATGTATGAAATTACTTATTCAAATAGGTAAAGATAAGGAGAATAGATTGAAAAGGTGGAAAAGAGGGAAAAGGCTGTCATGGCTTACAGGTAAATAACAAATAGAACGTTTAAGTGTTATAATGTAGCTGTTTTACAAAAACTGTATCATACAGATACAAGATTTGTAACTGAATTTTGAGCATCTTAATACGTGATGATCCATGGCAGGAATATGTGTAGAAGAACATCTTATGTCAATGTATCTTGTCTTCTTTTATTACAAGCATAGCATATTCCTTAATTTAGACTGATCATGATTCTTTTCAAAAGTACCCAGTTTTTTGCCTTGTCCCCTCGAACGGCTGTTTCAAGATCTTGCTTCTTTGATAATTAGAAATTTCCTTCCAGTGTTTTCTGACTTAATAATGTTGAAAGAAAACGTAAAAAGAAATACTTTAGATTTTTATACGATGTGTACATTAATCTAGAATATAGAGATGCAACTATTGCTTCATTTTGTTAGATGAAATGGGAAAAAAATCCTCTAAATAATTTCTCTGATGTGTAGAATTTTAGATTCAGTAGCACAAAATGAACCTTTTGAAGAGCAGATCATACAATGTGGTCAAATCTGAAAAGGTAACCCAATTCTCCATTCTGACCCATGAATCTAAATGGAATTAAGGTGAAATTCAGTGGCAAGATGCTGAACGTGACTGTGTTAAATGTAGTTTGAAGGAACTTGCCCATGACTAGATAATTTAAAAGGAGAATCAAAACATCAGTATATATTTTCTAGAGATCAATAAAGTTTGGTTATAAGTCCTCAGAAGAGGTTTGTTTTGAAATGTTCCAACAAGTCTTAAAGCTGAAATACTTGCCTATGAACATACTTACACTTATATCTGTATACAGAAAGGGACAGTTCACAGCATATCTGACCAAGATTACATGGAATAGTATATATATATATATACACAAATATAAACAAACATGTCTACACTAGACTTATTTACATGTGGCACCCAAAGTGTGCAGAGACCAGAGCGATAAGTTCAATGCCTAACAGTACTCTATTCATAGACAACTCACATACATACATTTCATCATTGAGCCTTTGACTGACTAAGCAGCACGCTAGCAGCCTGCCAAGTCATGCCCTAGCATGTCTTATTCTTGTCTGTGTATGCAACAAATTTTATTTTAAAAACACCTTCTATTCAAAAAAGAATGGTATAAAATGAACTTTCTAGAGGAAAAAATATGCCATGAACATCACTGTACACTATCTGTGGCTGTAACCTTCAATATTTACAAGCATATGTGCAGTTTTATCATAATATATATATCTATTTTTTAGCTTTTATTGTGATTTTTCTACCAATCAATCAGCACTGTTTTGAGACCAAAAGGGCTTTCAACAAAATTATTTTTTGATAAAAAATATATGTTTTCTTCAGAAAAAATAAAGTTTTGGTGCCAGAAATTCAAATACACAAGCCTAGTATTTTAATTGTGTGACATCATTGCTGTAGTTTCTTGAACACTTTATTCGTGCTTAGGACCTCAATATCTCTACAGCTCTGAGAACACATCTGATGCAGATGCTGGTTTCTCATTTGAGCAACCTGCCAAGGAAAAAGGTCCTGGTGCATCATTGCAGCTACAGTGATACAAGGAAGTTTAAGTAGTGGATGATAACCAGATTGAGACACTCAAAAATTCTACCTCAACGACAAAAAATAGTATTTCTGATTTTTTTTTTTTTTTATAGAATCATAGAATGGTAGGGGTTGGAAGGGACCTCTAGAGATCATCTAGTCCAACCCCCCCGCTAAAGCAGGTTAGCCTAGAGCAGGTTGCACAGGAATGCATCCAGGCGGGTTTTGAATATCTCCAGAGAAGGAGACTCCACAACCTCTCTGGGCAGCCTGTTCCAGTGCTCTGTCACCCTCACAGTAAAGAAGTTCCTCCTCATGTTCAGGTGGAACTTCCTGTGTTCCAGTTTGTGCCCATTGCCCCTTGTCCTGTCGCTGGGCACCACTGAGAAGAGTCTGACCCCGTCCTCTTGACATCCACCCTTTAGATATTTGTGAGCATTGATCAGATCTCCTCTCAGCCTTCTCTTTTCCAGGCTGAACAGACCCAGCTCTCTCAGCCTTTCCTCATAAGAGAGATGCTCCACTCCCCTAATCAACTTTGTGGCCCTCCGCTGGACTCTCTCCAGTAGTTCCCTGTCTCTCTTGAACTGGGGAGCCCAGAACTGGACACAGTACTCCAGATGCGGCCTCACCAGGGCAGAGTAGAGGGGGAGGATCACCTCCCTCGACCTGCTGGCCACACTCTTCTTAATGCACCCCAGGATGCCATTGGCCTTCCTGGCCGCAAGGGCACACTGCTGGCTCATGGTGAGCCTGTTGTCCACCAGCACTCCCAGGTCCTTCTCCGCAGAGCTGCTCTCCAGCAAGTCAACCCCCAGCCTGTACTGGCACATGGGGTTGTTCCTCCCCAGGTGCAAGACCCTACACTTGCCCTTGTTGAACTTCATCAGGTTCCTCTCCGCCCAACTCTCCAGCCTGTCCAGGTCACGCTGAATGGCAGCACAGCCTTCCGGTGAGTCAGCCGCTCCCCCCAGCTTTGTATCATCAGCAAACTTGCTGAGGGTACACTCTGTCCCTTCATCCAAGTCGTTGATGAATACGTTGAACAGGACTGGACCCAGCACTGACCCCTGGGGAACACCGCTGGTCACAGGCCTCCAACCAGACTCCGCACCACCGATCACTACCCTCTGCGCTCTGCCATTCAGCCAGTTTTTGACCCACCTCACTGTGCGCTCATCTAAGCCACTCTTCCTGAGCTTTCCTATGAGGATGTTGTGGGAGACAGTGTCAAAAGCCTTGCTGAAGTCAAGGTAGACAACATCCACTGCTCTCCCCTCGTCCACCCAGCCAGTCATGCCATCATAGAAGGCTATCAGATTGGTCAAGCAGGATTTACCCTTGGTGAATCCATGTTGACTACTCCGGATAGTCTTCTCCTCCTCCACATGCTTAGAAGTGACTTCCAGAATGATCTGTTCCATCACCTTTCCAGGGATGGAGGTGAGACTGACTGGCCTGTAGTTTCCCGGGTCCTCCTTCTTGCCCTTTTTGAAGATTGGAGTAACATTGGCTTTCCTCCAATCCTCAGGCACCTCTCCTGTTCTCCACGACTTTTCAAAGATGATAAAGAGTGGCCTAGCAATTACATCTGCCAGCTCCCTCAGCACTCGTGGGTGCATCCCATCGGGACCCATCGATTCGTGGGTGTTCAGTTTGCCTAGGTGCTCTCTAACCCAATCGTCATTGACCATTGGCAAGTCTTAATTTCTCCATGCTTGCTCTCTTATCTCCAGAGTCTGGGAGTCCTGAGGGCCAGTCCTAGCAGTGAACACTGAAGCAAAGAAGGTATTCAGTAACTCTGCCTTCTCTGTGTCTAGTGTCACCAGGTCGCCTGCCTCGTTCAGCAGCAGGCCCACATTTTCCCTAGTCTTCCTTTTGCTGCCAAAGTACCTGTAGAAGCCCCTCCTGTTGTCCTTAACCTCCTTTGCCAGATTTAATTCCAGTCGGGCCTTAGCCTTCAGTGTTGCATTCCTGCATGTTCTGACAACTGCTCATCTAGGTTAAAGAACCTGCTTTTGTGTAGTCTAAACCTAAATTTATTTGCCTAAAGACTACGGTGGGCTATGCTTTATTTTTCCACAGATCTGGAGATATCTGTGAGTAATGTCTGTAGTCTAGTTCCCCAAAAGTTTCACAGAGTGATGAGGAATTTTTTCTGTTAGCATCCTTTTTTCTTATTTTTGTTTCAACACCGGTTTTAACATCAGGGCAAGCAATGACTGTGCAGATTGCTAGTGAATAACAGAAAATAACTGCATTGCTGATACAATCGTCCCCTTTTACGAAGGACCTTTAAGAAGTGAGACCAATGGCTTTAAAATATATATCTTTGGACCTTTACAGAACAAAGGGGTAAGTTTAAATGTTCTGCACATTGAAGTTGGTATGAAATGGCAAGGTGGAAAGATTTGAGCCTGAAGTTATCTGCCTTAATTTTGGTATTTAAATGTATTCTCTTGCATGGTCCTATTTTTTAACAAATTTACAGATTCAAAAATTTGTAAGAATTGATAAGTTATCAGCCTTTAGTAAATCCTCAGTGCATTCATGTCTCTCACTTATACATAATTTCTTCTTGCTAAGTCTCATGTGTTTTATTTGAGAGTTACCTTATTTATTGTGAGCCAATAATGCATTGAATTGTGTGCGCACTGGCACATTATCTTGTTGAACCATTCAATTAAATATGATAATGTTGAACACACCGACATAGTTAAACACTCAGGTGAATGAGCAATTCACTGTGAAGTGCAGAAATATTTAAAGTCATCTGTGTGCCTTCAAGCAATCTGTTTTATGTAAAAGAACACTTAAGGATTTAGAGAACGATATATGTCTGAAAAGACAAAAATATTGCAATTTTCAAAGCATAGCTCTCATGGCTGAAAACTGTGGCTCTTTAAAAGACCCAAAACTCTCAAATGAAGGGCAGAAATGAAGCACACTACCTTATGGTGCGAGTAATAGGCACAAAAGCGAGATGTTACGTTCTACTTGAAATTATAATATGAATTAGCAACAGCGTTTTGGCCTATAAACATTTTCATTCTGGAGTAAAGCTACACTAGATCTATTTGATATGACCTTACATTTCTGGAGAATACCCCACTGCAGAGGACTGAGAGATTTTCTCTGAGCTAACGCAAAATAAATATATCCCTAGGTGAAACTTTTGCGTCTAAACCAACCAAACTCTCCATTGAAGATAGTACCTATGAAACTTAATGAGAAACTGGTGTTACATGCTCAGTACGTGAAGTTTCAAATGCTTATAGCTAAATCACATCAAAACCAATTTTCTCCAGAGCACTCAAAAGCACTTCTCCTTAGTGCTGTTTTCTTGCCAAATTTAAACTTCCATCCCCCAGCTGTTTTGGCTGTATAGTGATTATAAAAAAAAGTCATGGTGATTGTTTACTGTCAAGAGTGCCTTTTCTTTGTTTTTACATGCTTGAAAAAACTAATCTTTTTTTCTCCTTCAAACTTTAGAAAAGAATGCAAAAACTACAGGCAAAGTTAAACAAATAAAAGAAAAAAACCTGAAAAAAAAGTCCAGTACATGTTGGCCAACAGTAAAAGTTTGAAAATTTCAACCTGAGTTGAAAAGTTCAAGAATTATTGAATACTGATGTCATCAGGTTAGAATACAAACCATTATTCAATTTGATACTCAGCTATTACTTCTATTGCTATTGATTATTTTACTGCTGGAGGAGAGCTGGATGGAATTCAATTGGCGGATGTTCGCTAGGTATTCCAAATGGAATGAAACCAAAACCACTGGCTCCTCAATTTTTTTAACAATAGGTAAGATATCCCAAAGAGCTTACAAAGACCCCATTTAAAAATGGAATACAGGTTTTAATTTCACTTTAAAAACTGTGAGAAAAAAATTACTCAAATTAAACTCTCAAAAAGGATTTACTTAATGGTGCGAGGTCTATGATTATTTTATGGCTTTTCTGAGAAGCAAAGGAAACCTGTAGTTTTAACATAAAATATGAAAGGAAACATGATATTTCTGACTACATATTGCTGAAATTCTTTATCCAAGTCTCACATTCAAAATGAAACCTCCAGTGAGGCAGGAGACTACTGAAAAATATATATATATTTCATATATATATATTTTTTTTATATATACATGAATATATATATATA